>JAJHUR010078829.1:0-20012 GCA_027495735.1 Lutjanus campechanus
GGTATTATTCCACACTCTCATTATCTCTGCATGCTTGAATTTTATTATTTCTTGCTTTAGGGGGTGATGAGAAGTCCCACGTGGTCTCTGCTGCTTCCACCACCTTCACCATCCACAAACTACGGGAGAGCTCAGCTTATAAGATTCAGGTGTCAGCCATGGTGGGCAACAGGGAGGGAAGCCCAGTCCTGGTCACTGCACGCACCTGTGAGTCCTGTGTGCCCTAAACAGTGAGGAACGAAATGAGATGTGCTTTCAGTCAGAGGTTTCACGGAGATATTTTTGCAATTAATTTTTACAATTATGTGATTACTTGTTTGAAAATTGTAATCCCCTACACTAATCGTTACTGGAAAAAGTAATAATAATACAGTAATTCATCACTGCCCAATACTGGACACAACAGATCAAATTCAGTATTTCTTTTATTTATACTGCATGTTGGCTCATATTACAGTTTCATATTACATGCAATGTAATATTCAGATTTTAAATTTGGGGAAATTGATGCTGGCAGTGGAGCTATCATAATTAATATCAGAAGAGAGACGTTTGTCCATGTTTGTATATAAACATTAATTAAGCGAATGAAATGTTGCAGTATATCTAACAGTAGTGATGATCTTTTCGGTTTTTGTTCTTCACCATAACTGACATCAAATATGGCCCTTGACTCTTTTTTTTGTTTTTTTGTTTGTTTGTTTGTTTTATTTTTCATGTTTGTGTCTTTTTCTGTTTCAGTGGATCTTCCAAAAGTGGAGGGCTTCGCTGCTCTGAACACCACAGACAGCAGCACTGTTCTGAACTGGACACGTGTGGCTGGCGTCTCTGGATACCTTCTCTCCTGGAGGCACATCTCAGGTTAGTAGTAATAACAGCCCTGTCATAGGTAGAGCTTTGTTTAAAAGTGGTTTGAGAAATCAATATTTATTTGAACAAATTCCAAGTATAATATGACTGTAATAGTAATCATTTTTTCAGGGTCCCTCAGGGTTTGAAGTAGATATGTAACATGACATGTTATTGCGTTGTGAATTGAGTCTCTGCATAAGCACTCTTTTGTTGAAAAGGGAAGTATTAAGAAAAGCATTCACAAAACAAATATTCATATTTTATCATACATGCATGAGTTTTACAAACTCACTTGTCCCTGAGCAGGTTGTGATTGTAATTTTCAGGAACAATCTGATATGTACAGAAACCCTGCGAGGCAAGTGAAAAAAAAAATCTGTCTCAAGACTTATCTAAATTATCACTGGTCACAGCCACACACACACTATAGCATGTCGTCTGTGTTAATAAGAGGAGCGATAGACTCCAAGAACAGGATAACGAGAGGAGAGACAAGCCGATAAGGTGACAGAAGCAGCTGACAGTGTTGCCAAACAATGGTATTACTTTTAGTTCTATTTAGAAAATGTGGTAGCGGTGCATGTCAGCCTCTTGTGGCTGAAATAAATATTATAACAGCAAATACTCCTGACAGAAAAAGAAAAAAAGATCACCTGCCAAAACTTTTTTCACCTGTTTTCACAAATAAAAGAAAATACAGAACTTAGAGAGATTATCCTGGCAAATCTTTTTCATGTGTTCAGGAGAGAAAACTATTTAGATCAGACTTTGAAAATGGTTTGCCAGCTTTGTCAGCACAGTATCATCTTTTATTAGATAATTTGTGCCACATATCATTGTTTGGCATAAATGATTCCGAAAACACTGTTTCCATTCATAACTACAAACTGAACAGTATTTCAATAACCAGATATGTTTTCCTTCTCCTTTAATTCTTGGAAACTAAATGGAGTTCTTCTTTGTGTGTTTTTTTTCAGTGTTAGAGACTCTGACAGAAATCCTGGGCCCTGCTTTCAGCTCCTATAAGATCAATGATTTGCTGTATGGAAGAACCTATATTTTTACCATCAGACCTTTGTATGGAGAAGTGGAGGGTCCCATCAGCACTCTGTATCAGAGAATATGTAAGACATTACTTCGTTGGTTTGAATCTCTGTTTGACATGCTACAATATGATTAGTAATTGCACAGGATATACGCACAGTAGAAGGAACCAGAAGGAGAGAAGTGGGTGGAGCTGTAATGGATACACATTGTTAAGCCTCCATCCTAACTGACTGCCACTGTGGTGCCAACTTAGAAATTATAATGTAGAATACCCTGCTTTATCATCCAGCTGGGACTATAATTTGCAAAATGGACACTGTGCTGCATAGAGGAAGACTTGAAACTAGCAAATGAAACCATAAAGTCATGAAAATGTTTGCTGAGGTAAAAAAAAAAAACAAGTCAGAAGTAGGAAGTTAGTGTTTAAGTCAGAGATTTACATATCATTAAATTAAACCACACAAATTAGTAGAATTGTGTTGTTACTTAATATTTTGTCACACTCACTAATTTCCAGGTGTAATATATAATCAATTTAGATAGACTGAGAAGTAATTGATGTGAACCTGGAAAAAAACATTATGCATATAACATTTGAGTGAATGAATAAACAGCATAAATTAGCTAGCTTACCATAATCAGATAATTTCCTTCTTATTCTAAGATGCATGAATGCTGCTAACTCTGAAACCTGTGCATTAATGAAATAATGTAACACCTGCATTTAAATAAAAGAGTAAAGTGATAAACTGTGTGGCCATCAAAGACCATTTTGGCAGAGATGTTGCAGTTCATGATGCTGCAGAGACTTCCTGTTTGCATATTGCTTTTTGGACAGCGATACAGATGTTTCCCAGCACGTTTACTTGTTTACACATGACTAAAGCCTTTCCGTTACATTCCTTAAGTTTTGACAGCAAAGAGAAACTAATGAAACCACAATTTTGAAACCAACTACTAGTTATTAAGGAGTGAGTCAAAGTAATGTGTTTACAAACATTGTTGAACATTGCTATATCCCATCTGTCACAAACAACAACAACAACTCTGCTTCCATACAGAGACCTTTACAGTTTGATTTAGCTTTTTTAATAAGTTATATTGTGGCTCTGTGAATCTCAGTGGGACCAGATCCTCCGGTGGTAACCGTCCAGTCTGTGCCAGCCACGGTCACCCCTCGTGTCACGACTGCCTCCGTCACCAACGCTACCACTGCTCACAAAGCCTCCAGGACCACCCGGCTGCCCATCGCTGTGCCACTGACTAAATCTGTAACCACTAAGAAACCTCCAGGTCAGCCAAGTGTCACTAAAGCCAAAGAGACAAAAGCCACGTCCACTAGATTAAAAACCACAGCCAGTCCTGAAACAGCTGCTTCACCAAAACCAGGTATTTTAGAGATCCACTGCTTCACACATATTGTTTAAGTTTTCTTCTACAGTGTTAATATTCTGAAGCTTAATTAAGAAATAATGAGCGTATATTGTTTTTTTCATGATCAAACGGAGTATTGTGGTATAAATATACATTAGATTGTGAATATGTTTTGTTTTGTTTTGTTAGTTTGTGGTAAGAGCAAAGCAGACATAGTGTTCTTAGTGGATGAGTCGTCCAGTATTGGTGCCAACAACTTTATGAAGATGAAAGACTTCATGTTCCGGGTGGCCACCTACTTCCCTGTCATTGGTTCTCAGGCCACACAGGTTAGTAAGAATTTAATTTGTTTTGTGTTGTTGCAGCTTTATATTGTGGTGATGATATGGTTTGAGGAGTTTACTGTACTTTGGTCTTTTAACCATAAATTTGTTCAGTGTGGTGTGAGGACAATTACAACCTGGACTGGATTGCAGTGATTTTAAATAATAGCTGCTGCAAGGTGGCAAATTGTTCCAGTGAGTCCGTTGTGCAGGCCAGTACCATTAGCAGGAAAACAATTATTTTACTAAGTGGGCAGAAATTGACTCAAATATTGGCCAAAAGGACAAACAAGGCACAATGCCACGCGGCGTCTGATTGGCAAAATACAGAATGGAAGCCAAGGAAGAGCCAACTGCCCAAAACTATGTTTAGTACACTCTTAAAAATAAAGGCGCCAGCTAGAACCATAAAGACTTCTTTGGTTAGTCCCCATAGGAGAACCCTTTTTGGTTCCTAGTTGAACCTTTTGTAAAGTTTCACTTGGCACCCTTTCAGAGAGTTCTAACTAGAACCCAACATAAAGGGTTATACGGTACCTGACGAACCCTGACTTCAAAACTTCAGAAGCAGAAGTATTGATTGTAATGAATGAATGAAATGAATTTGCTATTAAAGTTCATGTTGAATCACATTCAAATAGGCCGAGATGATGGTGTTATGATGATGTGTATTCTCTCTATTATTCTTCTCTCAGATAGCCGTGGTTCATTACAGCGATGAGCCTCGCATTGAATTCCGTCTAAATGACTTCAAAGACAGAAACTCTGTGCTCCGGGCACTCAGAGCTCTTCGTTATGTAGGGGGCAACACCAGAACAGGTCGGTGACATGCACACTCACACAAATGTGCGCACATCTTTGCCTCCTGTCATCAGATGGCAGATCTTCCTGTAACATTATTTAAGTCCTGCTGTTGGTGTCACAACTGCCATGCTACTGGGCAGACAATATGCTATTCTTATTCCTGAGATTATGTGTTAATACTGACTGCTGGCTGTTTTGATTGATTGTAATTTATAGTGATCCTAGTTTGATCACTGACTGACTATGAAGACTTTATCCTCCAACCTAAATGATAATGAGAGAAAATGCTCACAGATTGGAAGTCTATAGTCTAATGTGCTTCTACATGAAAACATGAAAAGGTTTGGGAGCCTCTAGCTTACACTCCTCTATAAGGTCCACATCCCTAGCAGCATCACTGCAGTACCTGATAACAGTGCTGTTAAGAAAAGCCGATTTAGTCTACAAACATTTATCAGAGTAAAACTCTCCCTGAAATTTAATTGTTTTCTCTTAACACTCTTGTGTGCCCTCAGGAAAAGGCATCAGCTATGTTCTGGAGGAACTGTTCCAGGAGTCTCTGGGGATGAGGCAGGATGTCGCCCACGTCCTGGTTCTCATTACAGATGGCAGGGCTCAGGATAATGTGGTGCCACCCTCCAGAATTGCGCGTGCTCTGGGTCAGTTGAAGATATTGTAAAGGCTCAAAAATGGTGTTGCTAATCACAGGTTTTACTGTAGCAAAAATTTGTAAATGTGGATTTTTTTTTTTAAATACCTGAAGATTTCAGCTGAATTCTCATCTTTTGAATTTGCTTTTCTGCAGGTGTCAGTGTCCTGGCAGTTGGAGTTGCTAATGCAGACCTTGAGGAGCTGAATAAGATAGCAGCACCCACCAGCTACAAAAATGTCTTCTACGCATCGACCTTTGATGACTTCCCCTCCATAGAGAGAGAATTTATCAATAGCATCTGTAGTGAGGAACTCCTTGCTGAATTCAAACTGAATGATGATGAGGCAAGACAAAAAACAAAGCAAAACTGTATCTCAGTCTTTTCTGTCTTTGTCATTACATTGTGATGTGTTGTAAGTCAAGTAGACTTGCAGACTCACACATGTGAGGTAAATGCACCTATAAGACATATAGGAAGAGTTTAGGTATACAATGACCTGGTATTACATAAATGTAAATACAATCACTGCCATCTCTGCCACTTTCTATTTTGTTTTCTCTGTTATATCAGTTGTCCCTGATATCTTTGACCAGTTATTAATAAATACCATTTTCCTCATTTGCATTATCAGGTTGCTCAGTTAGACACCCCCACTGACGACCCAGAGGAGCTGTTAAAGCCTGAGGGTCCCTGCCCTTACCGTTGTGTGAAGGTGGGTACAAAAGCGTCTTGTCCTTTCTCTCCTGAAATAGCACCACGATGTGTCCTTTCTTTCTTTGCATCCCGGTTTTAATTTCACTGACATGTGCTGACATTTATCTGAACTTCTCACAGTAACAATGGTTTGTTTAATGAGTTCTTGTCTTCATTAATTATATGAATTGTTTGTCCATCCAGGGCCAGAAAGGGGAAAAGGTGAGTTAACTGAAATGTGTCAAAGATTAAATTAATTTAGAAATGTTACAAATGCAATATTATTCATTTTCAGTGTTCTTTCCCTCATTCTTTCAGGGGGATGGTTTTGGTCTTGGAGGCCTGGTATGTTTCATTACATTTCCTTATATCATGTGTTAATGTAGCCTCATTGCTATTAATTGAACTTTATTATTTTCATTATTAATTTAACTTTTAGAGTAACCAGTAATCATTTTGTGTTTATATAGAGATTTAGGCCAAGCCCTGGACAATATGATCCTTTCACTTCATCCAAAGGAGAACCAGGAGAAAGGGTAAGGATCAACCAATGCACAATAAGCACTTCATCATTGTCATTATTATTTATAATCATTTATTGTCAAAATGATGTCACCAATCTGTTGTACGTTTGGCTGAATCTGTCATACATTTTATTACACAGAATATACAGAATGGAAAGCACTGTGTCATACACACAAACATATAAAAGATCCATGTATGTAATGTATGTATGTAATGAGAAAAAGCAGTAAAATATATTTTTATAAGTCACTACGACTTAAAATGACTTTATCTTGAATAAAGATTGACAGGTGAAGAGATGTTTGGAGATCTCCAAACTATGCTGGGTTTATTAGCATGACTCATCAGCTTTTCAGTGTATCTGATTCAGAGAGCAGATGTCCCAGATGTGCAGTATTGAGCTGTTGTGCAGATTGTTTCAAATAGGAGGTCACCTACAGTGTATTTGCTGTTATTCAATCCTGAGTCATTTACAGCAAATGTTCACATAACTGCTCAGTCCTTATAAGTCCACAGTATCAAATTACTGTTGTAGTTACTTTTTCATTTGTACCGTATCCAATCCCATAACCCTGCTGTGAGTGTGTGGGCGAGTGCGGCTTTGCGGTATATGTCTGTTATTTCATTTTCCAGCAAAGACCGTAATGTTTTAATCTGACAGGGATCTCCAGGAACAGATGGTGTACCTGGGTTGCCAGGACGACCAGGGAGAACTGGACCTCCGGGTTCTGCCGGCCTACGGGTAACTGAATTCATAAAAAACAAAACTTCACACTGACTTGGTTAAAGTTTATTTCATTCAGGTCTGACAATGAAAATGAGATAAGCTTTTTTTTTCTTTTTTTCTTTTTCTTTTTCAGGGCCCTCCAGGCGTTTCAGGTGATATGGTAAGATGAAAATGACAACTATCTTTGTGAAAAAAAGAAAGAAAAAAAAACCCCAACAACTTTTTATGGAGCATTATGTTTGGGTCAGTCGAAACTTAGATCAGATGAATGTGATATCCTGGCTTTGAATATGTACACCTTTGCTGCATGTATGACCTATAAATGATCAAAACCTCATCTTAGATCTGATCATCTCTCTTCATGTTTTGTTCCATGGCAGGGTCTACCTGGACTACCTGGTCCAAAGGGACAGAGAGGAGAGAGAGTAAGTCTGACATGTGCATTTAATTTACACTGATTGCTTTCTCTGATTCCTCTGATTACTTCAGCTCATGAAACAGTCATCTCCAGCATGTATCTACTTTTGATTAACGGTTGTTTTTTTGTGTGTGTGTGTGTCCACTTAGGGAGAGCCTGGATATGTTATAGCTGGCACAGACGCAAATTTCGTTCCTGGACGAAAAGGAGAGCCAGGATCTTCAGTAAGTCCACAAAAAAAACTTTTTGTTTGTTTGTTTGTTTCCAACAGTCAACTTAAAACTCAAATATTCTTCACTGCATGTTACAGGGTCCTCAGGGACCTCCTGGTGTACCAGGGGTCAATGGAGCTCCAGGCCCACCTGGTCAGCCAGGACCAGCAGGGTCACCAGGAATATCTATCAAGGTAACATGGATTGGTGACTATGTTTTTATGCACTAAATATTCCAGGTTCAATGAGTGAATTTTCTATGTCTATGTCTACGATATACAGAGACCTGTCAGGAGAAAAAAATCCTATGCAGAGGCATTTTGTTTGCATTGAAAATGTTTTAAGAAGTTTCAGGAGAAAGTATTTGTGGCTGCGTCCATTTTTTTTTTAGCAATAAGGTGCAATTTATAAGTATTCAGTTTAGATTACATTTTTTGTAATGCAATGGATTCCATCACTAACTTCACACACAAATTTCTAATCTGATCCAACCCTGGCACGAACAGCAGTGAAATCCCCAGTTGAGTCACGTATTCCAAATGCACTGTCTACATGTCCAAACGATGCTCCTAAAACCTGAATATCCTACATGTTGTAATTTGAAATTGCTTCTTTCAGAATAAGGTTGACTTTGTAATTATCTAAAAAGTGTGTGCTGTTTACATGACTCGTATCAAATTTGGAATATTGTCATATTCTGAATGATAATAGAAAATGTGTGTGCATGTAAACGTAGTGAACACTGTCACAGAATAATGACTCACTGTTTATGATGTGTAAAGTTTACGGTAATGCAGATATTTTTGGGTGTTAACCCTATATTGTCACAATGCCTGTTTCATAGGTATCATAGTATCCCATTACAAAATGTAATGTCAGACAGACCTACAGTATTGACTATGAAGTGTCACAAAATACTTAAACATGCTGTAACATCACCAACCAATACAAAAAAACAAACAAACAGTTGTTTCTGCTGTTGGCATTTTGTAGGGAGATCCTGGGGAGCCGGGAGAAAAAGTGAGTATTACGGCTGCTTTGCATCCCTTTATTTGTCTTTTTAAAAGGTTGCACTGGAAGCTTTAATTTACAGCATAAATGTCACACATCATGAATTTTGTCTTCTTGCATTTTACGCCTATTTTTATCTGATAATTCTTTCATTATTTATGAAAGGGTGTACGTGGGAAGCAGGGCGAGAAAGGAGACAAAGGAGAGTCGGGAAAAGACGTAAGCACATTGTTGATAAAATTATTAGAAGTGGTGAAAGACATTGCACAACACAAATGAAAGATTATTCATAGCTGCCATCTGAAGAAATTATTTGCATAATGAAGTGTCTTTCTCTCTCTCTCTCTCTCTTCTTTGTTTCTCTCACACCCAAAACTCTGACATACACACACTCATATGGAAACCACTGTAGGGTATTGCAGGTTTGCCTGGTCCCATTGGCATTGATGGGGTACCAGGTTTACCAGGTCAGAAAGGAGAGAAGGTAAAAGTGCTATTAATTAAGAAATTACAACTTTTGCACTTGACGAGTCTACTAAAAAACACAAATACAAGACTGAGTAACTGGCCTGAAAGGTATTGATTTTTTTATGCAGGGTGAAGAAGGGATTGGTATACAAGGTATTCAAGGTCCTCGTGGAGAGCCGGGAGAGAAGGTACATCACAAAAAAGAAATTCAACCATAAATATTGTGTTATCATTTAATTCAGAGTAGAATACCAACTTCAATCATAGTTCTTATATTTAAAAGTCTTATATTCAGTGTCAGTGTCCACAGTGCCACATACAGTAGTGGTTTCTAGTAACTTAGATGTCTGATAAAATGAGAACAACAAGCTAATTGTCTTAAGGGACACATCGTCAGTGTGGAACAGGATTGCACTGGTTGCTTTATGAAATCCAATTTTTGTTTCAGTGTTTGAACTATTGTTTTTCAGGGAAATATTGGCTTAACGGGACCAGTTGGCCCAAAGGTAACATGCATGAAAAACACATTTGATATTACAGTAGTTTACTCTGAATGTGACATGTTTTTGTTAAAGTTTAAAGGACCTGTTTGAAGAATAATAATTGGTTTGTAATTGATCCTTTAAGGGTAATGTTGGAGAGCAGGGAATCCAAGGAATCATCGGACCTCGGGTGTGCACTTCATCATTATCTCCTGTTCAATAGCCAGCAATGATTTCTTGCATATTTTACTCTCAAATGAATTAATTCTAGATGAGTGTAATAAGACGGAACCAAACCTATTTAACTATGCGTGAATATTGTTAAAGAATCAGTGATGAAAGGATTCAAAGTCGGTGATTTATTTTTACCTGCAGGGGAAGAAAGGATTCAAAGGGGAGCCGGGGGACAAGGCAAGTTCATCCCACACACATGTCCACTCTCTCCTCATCATGAGGCTTAAAATATTCATTTGATTAATTGAAAGAATCAGTCCAATTCAGCTAAGAGTCAGAGTAGTAGATACATGAATTAATACCAGCATCACACTAGAATCAAAATGTGTGTGAGTGTGTGCATGCATATGTGTGTAGTTTTCAGAATTAAATTGACAAATAATTTTTTCTCTTTTTAGGGAGATCAAGGAGAGATGGGAGCAGTTGGACCACAAGGACCCACAGTAAGTGGGCAGGTCATCTTATAGGATTTACAGGCACTCGTATGTGCAAAACTTGGCAATAGACCTGATTCTGATCTACACATTTTAGCTCAGGTTGACATTTTGAAGTGCTGAGACAAAATACCCCTTATTTACACTCAGTTATTTGTATAAATACTGTATAGTTTTGCATACAGCCTGCACACTGGAACGCATCATAATTTCCCACTAAACCAACATAATCATAATTGCTTCCACTTACACACTTGAGCATATTAAGACCTGCTTTCTAATTCCTTTTTGATTACAATGAATGCCTGAGGCAGATGCAATATATTTATGTGGGAGCAGCTCTGAAAACTGGCTGGAAAAGCCGGCGATAAACTATCAAATAAGTGTTTTTGAATGTCTCCAAACAGACATTTAGATTGATAAATGAACAAACGAGGAAGCCATTTTGTTCTGGGTTTTCAAGATTAGGCTCTATCAGAGATGGTTATGATTACATACAATCGCGAGCCAAATTGTCAGACCTCAGTGGGTATCTTTTGCAAATGAGCCATTTTGTCCTGCACCACTGATTTTTAATTTGAGGCGGCGTAGCCCTTTGGACGAGACTGTCACAAAAAATGCCGCCTTGAGGACCATCTTTTCGTTTGTATTCTTCAATTTAAAAAGTTTAGCTCTGAAGATAACAGTTAATAAAATTCTGGTTAACAGAAGATAGAAGAGAGGGATGGATGCAAAAGTAAATTGGGAAATAATACTATAGCAATTGATTTTGAGTTGTTGGTTGACACAAAATATAAAGTAACAGCTGTTGGCAGAGATGCTTGGAGTTAACAATCAATCATAACAGAAATGGGAATGCAGAATTCAGATATATTTTTAATTTATTTTAATTTTTCCAGGGACTGACAGGGCCACTGGGGTTAAAAGGAGATGAGGGTCCCAGAGGACCTCCTGGAGATCCTGCCAAGGGTGTAAGAAAACTATTTAATTCTTTTAAACATTCATAAATAAAAGCACTTGATACTCAGTACTCAGTCTTATTTTTCTCATCACAACAGATAATTGGCCCAACTGGAAAAAAGGGTGCAAGGGTAAGTAACCAACGAGTGTTGAAGCCAACATATGTTCTCCTACTCACTTGGAAGGGGAGGGTGACTTGGAGTGTTTGCCGTCTGCAAGCTCACCACTAGATGCCACTAAATGCCACACACTGGCCCTTTAATAAAACAGGTACCTAATATTATGAGAACTATTTCAGAGCGGGGTAATGGGTCCTTGAGGTTGAAAAGGGCCTCTACCTATCTGCTGAACATCCAGTGATAATTAGTGCCTATGACAAACTATTAACGCATTAAAAAGTGAGTCATTGAGATCATTCTTGACCTTGGACCAAACAATCTCACCTGACGGTCAGTTTAACAGCTTTCAGCTTTTGATCATCAGCAGGTGGAGTTTGCCCAGCTTACACTGGCATATGGGTTAAAAGTTCATTCATTAAAAGTGTTTTAACTTTAATATTCACAGTTACATTTGGTTATTTGTGTGCACAAAATTTCCCCACTCGTTCCTGCAGGACATTGTGCAACCTGGCCAGTTTGAAAAATAATTCAAAATATGTATTTTACCAGTGAAGTTCCCTTTTTTGGTGACGTCTGTACTTTTGCCTCCAAAGCATCTATGCCTCCAAGCATAACTTCAGTTTGCAGTGGTTTTCATCTGTTCGCCACTGAGCTGCTCAACTGTAGATTTGGGGTTTGAGAAGTTGGTGGGGAGGAAGAAAAAGTTACCCCCCTCGTGCTGGTTAGGTTGTCCAAAATCGTCCACAGACTTAAACTTTAAGTCATTTGCTTGTATTTACATTAACTGGCTTAAAATAATTCAGTCGGCCAGAGGGGAGTGATTTTCTTAATGTTTTATTCTATCGAGACATTGTTAATTAATTGTTTGGGGTATTCTTGCAGACTCAGACTCAGTCCTCTGGGTTTGCTTATCAAACACAATTAAGATTTTCTCTCATTAGCTTCTGCAGTGGGACTGAATGCTCCACTGAATGGGACCTCTTTAATCTCAGTCCACAGGGTATCATTTAAAGTGGAGCATTTTGTTTTGAAGCTGTTGGGCATGGTGACCACAGCCATGTTGATTGCTGTGTGTGTGCATGTGTTTGGCTATTTCCTGTGTGTCAGGGAGACATTGGTCCAGTCGGCCCCACAGGACCGCAGGGAATAAAGGGTGAACGAGGAGACAAAGGAGAGAAGGTTAATAATGAGCAATACTGCACATCATGTCATTTCTGCATTTTGTTATTTCTGAGATTCACAAATATAAGAATTGTGCGCATAGATGTTAGTGTAGAATAACTCTATATAAAGATATGGGTATGGATTGTTTTAATTTGTGCAGGGCAGTCCTGGTTTTGGGATCCCAGGGCAGCGGGGACCAAAGGGAGAAAATGGCGAGAGGGTGAGTTACAATTGTTGTCATAATATTATACTGAAGCAGAACAGCAGCAACAGCAGAAATCTGTTGATTGCTCTTATATTTATGTTTTATCCTTCATATCATTCACAGGGAAATGTTGGCTTGTCTGGAAAACCAGGACCAAAAGTAAGTGAAAACTCGTTGTTTTGCTTAAAGCTGCTGCAATCAATATTTTAACAATTAATCAAATGACTATTTTAAATGCAAATTTGATCACTCGTAATGACAAAATTATATAATTAGAATTATCATCTGACTTTGCTGTTACTCCTTGTCACTCCACGAGTGTCAGACACATTTTTCATTTGCACAAAGCAACAGATACTCAGATACTAGGCAGAGCTGAGTGTTTTCCCCTCTGGACAGAGCCAGAGAGCAGTTTACTCTGCTTAGGTTTAATCCCACAGACTCCCTTCACAGGAACGTCTTGGGTACTGATGAGTTGCTGTGTTGATGATGCTTTAACCATACCCTTACTGTACATTTACTGCCACTAGATAACTTCACTGCTCCGATTGCCATCTCCTGTCTGCCCAGAGCCTCTGGCACTCTTTCTCTATCTCGACCACATACTCTATGCACACACACACGCACACACTGCCCTTCCACACTAATATATACATATTGTTGATGGTAAAAATAGATCAGTAATACAGTCAGAGGAAAACCTGCTACCTTCTCAGCACCAAACAGCAGACGAACACAGTCAGCAACTAGCTGGTGGAACATTTAGCAGCTAACAATCCAAATGTTTCCCACAGGTGTTGGTGGAGACCTAATCAAAGTTAAAGAGTATATATAAGACTTATATTTGTCATATGGTCAGATACATGACTCCAGATGAATGATAATGTTGCTCAATGTATACTGCATGTGTAAATTCTATAGGTAACTAATGGGTAACATGTTTGCACAGATTATGCTGCTGGCAGCAAAAGCTGTGCAGACTTACTAAAACCGGGGTTGTGTGTTTGTCCAGGGGCAGGATGGCTCTAAAGGACACAAAGGGGATCTTGGGTTGCCCGGCAATCCTGGAGAACCAGGATTAAGAGGTAAAGATGTAAGTAAATCCTGAGTGGCTGTTACAGAAATGATACAAGTTGTTTTTACAGTACGGCACAATGTATTTTCTTTACAAGGGTTTTTTAGAAAACATTACGTGAGGAGAAAGCTCATAGTATTAATTCAAACATAAGTCGTGCAGAATATGATAAATGTAGTACATGTGTGTACAGATATAAGGATACATTTCAACTGGAGCTCAGGAAAAGTTCAGCTTGTTCTCTATTCTCAGATACACAGCATACTATATATGTTTGCACAGCATTTACATTGTAATATTGGTGAAAATTACTGTTGACTTTGTGTGCAGGGAGCACTGGGAGCTAAAGGAGAACCAGGAATTAAGGTACAGTCAGCGTGTTGACTTGATGCTTTTGTTTGTGTTGCTGATCAGCAATGTTGATCCAGAGCTTAACTAGTTCATTTATGATTTATAATCAATATACGTAGTTACACAAACATTTATAATCAATAAAGTCATCTACTAACCTAACTAACTTTGTCTTTCACAGGGTGAAGTAGGACCACCTGGAGAGCCTGGTGACAGAGGAATTAGGGTATTTATTTACTGTTTTTCAAGTCTTAAGGAAGAAATATATGTGTATATATACTGTATATATATATATGTATATGTATATATATATATATATATATATATATGTGTGTATATATATATATGTACATGTACATATATGTATGTACAGTATATATGTTTTTTAAAATGTTAAAAAATACATCAATAAATACTAGAAATACCAACAAAAAACAATAACAAATAGAAAAGCTGTCTGTAAAATTTCAAAGGAGGTACAAAAATTGTGTGAGAGAGTGTGGTCATGACAAGTTTGACAAAAGGACTGTTACTTTTCTACTCATCATCCATAGAAACAATCAGCAGTTATTGCAATCCTATATTTCTTTATTTACAACCTCTGGTTTTACGCTGAAGTGTGCCACTTTATGTCTTCAGTTAATCAAAACATGTCCCAAAAAGGCCCACTGTGTGTCAGGACTCCTGCCACATTTTGTTTTTCATGTTCAGTTTTGTGTCTACTGTGATGTCACAGTAAAGCTGTTGAATGTATGTTGATTGTTTGCTCTTTTTAATTCCTTTAATTTTGATCAGGGTCCACTTGGGCTACCGGGGCGACCAGGAGATCCAGGAGAGAAAGGAGATACAGGGAAACCTGGCCAAGTAAGTTGCTTTGATTAAATTAAAAGAAGACAACTACACCTTGAAAGAAACAGACTTAGGCTGCACCAACATGAATTCATTTTAATTATTAACTCAAATGATGTTACACCAAACTTTTAAGCGAACTTAAAATTCAGAAAGACTAAATTTAAACCTCTCCCATCATGAGTAGGCTAACTAGGCTAACTACCTTTTTACCTCGTTAGCAAACAATTTAACTTTTTTTTTTTATGTATTAGCCAGCCAGCAAAGAATTACAAGTTTTTGTTAACAAGTTAGCAAACAATGTGGTATTTTTTGTTAATCTTTTAGCTAGCAACATTTTTTAAGAAATACTGAGCAGCTGAAAGTTTTTTTGTTTTGTTTTTTAACTTGGGTGAACAAGCATCTCGACTTGGGTTTACATGTGCAACAGAGCTTAATTTTAAATCTGCATTTACTCATTCAAACCATTTTTTTTTCTAAATTCTATTTATAATTAATTTTGAATTAAATTAATCTTTGTAGGTTCAACCCAGTCTCGAACTATTTATTTGACATTGTTCTCAGTGGAAGTATGTTTCTATTGAACAAAGCATTTGTGACTTTCCTGTTTTGAAGGGCGCGGATGGAAAGAAAGGTGAAAAAGGGGAGCCGGTATGTTTGTATTCACCACCATCTCTCTTTCTCTCTCTTGATGAGCATGTGACGCCTTCAGATCATTCTTCTGTGTCAGTCACCATGTCACATCTTCACAACCTGCTAACGTGCTGTGACTTCATGATTTCTATTTTGATATGTTCAGTAATTAAGTTTGGCTTTTTGTGTCTGACATCCTTCACTGCGCCTAAGATTTTTCCTTTGTGCTGTAAATATGGATTGTGTTTAGCAGTGTGACATTTTAGATTTTAACTGTGTTATTTTTTGTGCTCTTCTTTTGATCATGCTGCTGCTGTCACAAAGGGAAAACCTGGACCTCCGGGAGGAGCACAAGTAAACAAACCTCCATTATCATTTTTGACAGCTTCTCATCAGTTCAGCCATGTTTGACAGGGGCATTCGTTGTAACGAAGCTCATAAAGAACAAAGAAAAAACACCAATCTCCCATAAGACCTAGGAAAATTAATATCTGTTTCCAATCAGCTGAAATTGAGTCTAAATTAGCAAGTTAACTTTTGATTTCTCATTTTGTCCCACCAGATTGTTTCAGACAACAACATACTGACCAGAGTGATTAAGGTAACTTGAAGAATAAGGTTGCTAATGGTTGTCTTTTTTGTATGAGGGAGTTGAAATTTATCTTCTCTGCTTTCCTTTCTTTCAGGGTGAACCAGGAGAGCCGGGTGAACCTGGTTTGAGAGGAGAAACAGGTCTGCCTGGACCAAGAGTGAGTATCCTATCATTTGGTTCACATGTCACAAACATACGTATATACTGCAACTTAAAAGCACGACTATGAGCATTACAGTAGTTTGCAGCATTATACTGGTATCAAGATATACCAAGGTAGGAAAATTGATGGTTCTCATACTACATAGTACTACATTTGCTTATCTACAGTATTGAACTGGACTCTGTTAGTGTTAGTTAAAAAAATATTTCAAGTTTATATCAAGTTTATTGTCTGTGAGACATATTTTGTGAAATTATAATAAAGCATTTGTTCAACCAAAAAAACTCTCTGTTTTCACTCCTCAACCTTTAAGGGTCATTGTAACTGGTAATTCTTATCAATAATAATTGTGTAATACTGAATATTTGTTTCTCTCCACAGGGTCCAGAGGGGAAACCTGGATTACCAGGAACATCTCTGGTACGTGTATGCATCATTTTAAATTGCATTTATTGTGGCACTGTTTGTATCAGTGGAGCTTGTTTAAAGATGTGAATGTATTGAAATATAAAACTGTTTTCTTTGCAGGGTGGTGTTGGATTGGATGGTTTACCAGGGAAACCAGGAATGAAGGTTGTACAAACTTATACAGTTTCGACTGTGTTATTAAAATCTGCCTGTGTGACTTGCATCGAGTGTTGCACATTTACAGTATGAGCTTACTCACACGATGTCTTATAATAACTGCAGGGTGACCAGGGGCAAAAAGGAGAGCCTGGTTCGGTGAGTACACTAATGTTTTTTTAAACATTATACTGTTCTGACATAATTATTTTCTTTAACATCAGAAACAGACTTTGGGGCTGATATATGTGTAGCCATCAGACAACCTACAAAATTAGTTTCAGCAACACATAAGACACATATTATAAGAACTCATCTGATCTCATTAAGTAGCTGGTTGAGTTTGTGACTCAGTTGTTACGTCTGAGACCGACTGATTATGCGATGACGTGAGACAGACTTGAAGCCAAAAGCATGACACAATCAGATACATGAAAGTTCAGTTTACTTAAATTCAATCAGACAAAGGTCAAAACCAGGAAATCAGTCCGCCAGGCAAAGAAAAATATCTGAAAAGGAAAAAGCAGAGGAATCAGAACAGGCGAAGATCCAAACAGGCAGGTCATACAAAAACGAAACGGAGATACAGTAGACTATGTGGCAAAGAATAAGTGACTGAAACTGAATCGATATACATATTGAGAGACTAGCCAGGGGATGAGCTGCAGGTGAGGAAGTGAGCAGGAAACGCCAGGGAGTGGCAAGACCTGAAAGAAATGAGGAGAATTAGTGATATGATAAGAAAACAGAAAAATGTATAACAAATTAAGAGCTGGCAGGGGTTGTGACAGATTATAAAGCAGACAGAACATAAAACCTTCTTGTTATGTAGTCATGTGAATTACAGAATATTATCTCGCCTACACAAATGCATTAATGAAAGGGCAAGCAAAGATGCAGTCACGTTCTTTGAATCTTTATGCATTTAACTCAGATCTTTTATTGCACTTTCATTTTCATGCACCCATACACCCTCATTTCAACTTTATTTGTGCAGTTGACTGTGTGCATATGCTATTATGAAGCTTGCACAAACATACATGTCTCAAACTAATTCAATTCTTTTGAGAGTTTCATAGTTTAGCCCCCTTACATCCTCTTTAATAGTGTTTTCACATTGCATCATGAATCCAGAGGTCAGCCATGTTGGCAGTACTGACTGTAGACAATGAATCTGAATTTGTCACTATTACTGATGATTTGCTGCTTTCAAACAGGGTTGTGTTTACTCTGTTCACGAGAAGAGTTCATATGAATGCCTGTCTCGTCGTATTCACAACCCCATAAGTGGAAAATTTCTTAAAGCTTTAAGTTCATGACTAGTAGATTGTGTGTCCCCTTATTTTTTTCAGACATCAGATCTGAATTTTGCAAGACTCTGGTTTCTCTTAGTTTTGGCTCAATAGAAATGTGACTAACATAAAGTAGATGAAACAAGCAGCAGAACAAAGACTTAAAGCTTCACTAATCAGATAAATCAATGACTGTGCAATATGAAAGCACCGCTTATAGTGACAAAAACTTGCAGATATCCTGACTCTGCAGTTTCCCCAGCTGTTTGGAGCATTTAACCATCTTCCAGTCCGTCGTTTTTGTTTTACAGCTCGCAACATTGCTGCGTTGGTTCACTAATATCTGTCATCAGCCCCATTTCCAGCAGCTGTAGGCTGCTGCTTTCAGTGAAAAAGCTCTGATAAATCTGCTGCAAGCAAGGTTAGCAAGCAGTTTGAAAACATAAAAACAGAGTATTTAGCAGCGAAAGAGTCAAATATTTTTTCTCAGGAGACAGTGGAGTAAATACTGAACCTTCATTTGCCAGGTGGCCAGAACAGCAACTCTAATATTGCTCTCTAATTTATGCCATATGTGTAAATAAGCAACTGTTAGCATGTTTGCCATTGGTCTAAATCTTAACTAAGGTTATAATAATGAAGAAAATATAGCAGAAGTCACAAAATAAAATGAAAGTAATTTCAATACATTTTTAATGGAACACACATATGGACATACAGTACATACGGTTTTACAACTCTTTTATCAGGGAGCTATGACAGAATGATAATTGAAATAGGAAAAAAGTTTCAACGACTTGTAATAAACTGAATTGACATTTGGTTTTGACGGTCAGTTATCAGTCACTGCGTGTCGAGCTGAGCTGAATGAACACAGTGCTCTCTCAGTCTCAGTCATACTAAGATGAGAAGAGGGGCTAGTTTGTTGGAATACAGCCTGACTTTTTATTGGTGGAAATTGTCCAAATGGTATGAAAAGCAGGTCAAATTATCCTAAAACTATTTTTACCTGCCCAATTAAACAAAAAACAACCCACTGGGTGGAAAATCTTCCAATCTGGCAACACTACTTCAGAATCAGTGTCTTGTTTCCAATAAATCTAAAAGCTTGTGTTGTGTCGGTAATTCAAATATTTGATAATAAATTTGATTTTAAAGTTTCGCTAAGTAATCTGTATGCTGTTTCATTTTTGCCACTTTTTATTTGTTGTTTACCAATGTTTGTGCTTCATACCATTGTTTTTTTTTTGTTTATTTTATGTGTGCATGTGAGCAGAAGGGAGATAAAGGAGAACAAGGCCGGGTTGGGATAGCTGGGATGCCAGGTTTACCGGGAACTCCAGTGAGTATCACTCTGAATCACATTGCCTGTGGCCAGAACACTAATTCTAAGGGCGATAGTCAGTACTGGAGTCTTCATTCAAGCCTGTAAAACAAAATATGTTGTTGTTGTTTCAGGTGTGTAATAAGCATGAACATCCTATTTTTCCACCATAATAATCAATCTGAAAAATTTCTCCAGAGACTGTTGTTTTATTTGCTCTGCTCTACAGGGGAGACCAGGCATTGACGGGAAGAGGGGCCTGCCAGCAAAAGATGTGAGGAACATTTCATCTAACACTTACAACACTTTGCTGTGTGACACAAACTGGATTATGTTTGTGCTTAAAGGGTAATGTTGGCATTTTTCAATCTGGACCTATTTCCCACAACAGTTTTGTCCACCAAAAGCGTTGTGACACTGAGAAGTGCAGATTATTATTCTAAGTGTCAACAACATTATGGAAA
>JAJHUR010078830.1:0-28407 GCA_027495735.1 Lutjanus campechanus
AAAAGATTTAATATTTTCCTGGACAAAATTTGTTTTAATTCTTTGCAGCCAGAAGCAGCTCCTCTGGTGTCTCTGTGCAGCGTTTAATTGTGGGAGCAAAAGGCCTTTTTTCACAGAAGACATTTTTGACATGTAACAAGAAAAGCTAAAGTGTAATTAATACCGCTAATGATGGCTGCACACTATTTTAGGTATTCAGTTCCAGTGACCCACTGTTGTGCCTCCCTGCTCACTGACATGGCTTACGGGGACACTTAAAATAATAAAGCAGAGAAATAATTAATTTGATCAGTTCCACCTGTGATTCTCCTGCTATGATGAGTCAAAATGTCTGCAGTGAAATTAGCCTATTGTACAAATCAGGCAGCTTCATGTGGCATTTTTCTTGATTGCTAATTTCAGGTTAGCAGTGGGTACCAGAGTAAAGCACCGTATAGATGTGTAGAGACATTCTCGCTTCAAAAAAGCTGCTTAACTTACAAGACAGGGGAAGAAATACAATTATTCCAGTGGAAACTGTTTGTCGTCAGTGGTTTTCATGATATGTTCATGTCATATAGGACGAACACGTCGAAATCATGTGTGTGAGTAATCAGGTGTGTCCCATCAATCACCTCATAACTCCCTCAGATTTAACTTTTTTGTTCTGTGTGCGGCGCAAAAAGGACTACAGCTTGAATTTTGTTCTCCAACCCTGTGTTGTGGAATGAAAAATAAATGAGCCTTGACCCTCTGGAGGGACCCAAACCATACATTGGGATAAAAATTGATGAACTGCTTAACTTTTTATAAAGTACTTAAAACTATACCTCTACCAGCAACAACAGTTAAATGCTGCCTAAACATGTGAGGCATCAAAATTAACAATCTAATAATGTATCATATGATCATATGTCAGTTAGGGGAGACTGGGTTTGGTTGCAACACTTTTTGCATGTCTTTCAATTACTAAGTTACTATTTGGACTAAATCTACCAAATCTTTTTAAAGTTACATCTGTCTGCTAATTGCACATATAGCATTTAAGATGATTGCATATGACATATATTTCACAATATTATTTATTTATATTTATCTCAACCTCGGGGATGGCTGAAACAACTCACAAAATAACTTGTGAAAGGAATCATTTGGAATGCAACAAACTTTTATCAAAGATGCTGTTGCAATGTGTTTCAACTGTCCCCATCCTCATCAGCCATGACAGAACATCGTGTGCTAGCCAGACACACTGATCCAGACACAAAACAGCGACTTAAACAAACTCCCCCCCCTCCACCCCCAGCAGATGTTGTCCTCAGTCTTCCTGGTCAGGACTGAGCATGTGCTGCATCATTGTCATTACTCTAGCATATTTATGATTGGAGGAATAAGACTTGTTGCAGCTGTCCCAAGTCTACCCTAATCTTATTACTTTAAGCGAATCTAGGTGGCAATACTTAAGTTGGATTTCAAATGCAGGACTTTTACTTTGAAACTGAACATTTTTACCTTGTGGTATTGGTACTTTTACTTAATTAAACTGTGCAAATAGGGCAGAAACAAACCCACTATTCAGCCACAAGTGAGCCAAAAAACATAGTTGTTGCAATGCATGATTAGTTTCAATGAATCATTAACTGATCTCAGTAACCTTATTTCCCCTTTCAGGTCACATTTAATGAATTAATTTATTTATGTATCATCTGGCCTTCTAATAGCCAGTTATCTCGTAATAGTCTTTCCAAGGAATTTGCCACTCCACATTGAAAATGAGCTTAAGAATTTGGTGCGTTTCCACACTTAATGACAGTCTGCAGGGCTCAGCAGCCTGCTGGTTTATATTGGAGCTATCTGATCAGTGACTGATTTGCACCAGGTGAAGGCCATTAACTGCTAACTAGCTGCTAGGATAGAAACGCGGCAGTGGGAGCAGTACTAAAAACACTTCTCTCACTGCTGTTTGACAAACAACAGACAGCCTTTACCTTTCCTTATATGACAAAGCTCATGCATCGATATTTCTTAGTAAAAGAAAATTGTTGCATTTGGCAAAAGGAATAACTGCAGAATTGGGCCTATAATCAAATGCAGTCTTTTACCGTTCAGCCAGGATGAAAACGTTCCATTCACATACAACATTAGAGTGCACTGTATTACTTGGCTGTTATCATTTAGAATCATTATCTCAGGTGTAACGCAGCGGTGCCCCCCCTTCACAAGCATCAGTTTGAGAAAACTCAACGGTTGCGTCTCTCATGACGAAGGCAAATCAAAGTGGTTTACATACTCTGTCCCTCATTCGGCTGAATGTCAGAAACGCTCATCGGTGTCTCCCCAAAGACCTCATTATCCTCTTAATTTCCAATTATTTCAAAGACAAATGAGTACACCTGGCATCCAAGCAAACCTGACAATGATGAACACGGGAGACTGTGCCATCCTCACTTTTCTCACTGGAGATAAATGGGCTGATGATCAAACCTTTTTTGTTTGTTTGTTTGTTTTATTTTTTATATATATATATTCCAACTAGGCTACAATTCAAGACTTCCTTCTCATAGCTGCCATTTTCCTTTCATTCACGTTCAGCAGAAGGGCTCCACGCTATCTGCCGTGTCCTGACATGTGGTGCAGCTCATTTGTGGGTGACATTGAAAGAGGATCTTCCCAGTGTTTCCTGACAAGTGTGCAGGCGTCCCTGTGGCTCAGCAGTTTGGGACTGTTATAATGTGTTCGGCTTTGATGTGGGACCTTCTCTCGGTCTCAGCTTTTGTCTGGCATCGACTGGACATGTGTCGGTGTTGTGACTGCCCACATGAAACACTGTCTGATCTTTTTTTTTTTTTTTTTTGTATTCATTTATTGATTTATTTAAAGCGGGGACAGCTTACAATAAAAATACTGCACTAAATACAGAGCAATGCAAATTTTCATCTGTTGTCCCTGGGTGTGTATAAATCGTACATACTGAAAAAATATGATTAAAAAATTAAGTTCATATAACACACATACATACATCTGAAGACAGACCAGTACACAAACTGTACAACAAATCTTTTTTTCAGGTGATTATACACTAGTGAAAACACTCTAACATTCTGATTCTGCCATTAGACCCTAGAAAACCGTACACACTGGTGTTATTACAGTTTTAAATGTGTCATTTGTTTTAAATGGAGGAAATATCAGTGAACATATCAGTATGAGTTAAATGAGTGCAGTATTATGGAAGACACGTAAGTCTTAGATAAAAGGTAGGTGAAGAGAAGGAGAAATTGTGTTTTGCCTGAACAACATTTATTTTAAAACAAGGCAAAATAAGGTTGAAATATGCTCATAAATGTGCTGCATTTTAAATCTGAAAGACTGATTGTTTCAAATTCCTCTGGTGAGACATGTTTTCCCAAATACAGATGTATTGTCACCGCCCTCTGTGACTTATATGGACGTGCACAGCGGTTGAAAGAGATGCACCGGGCTTTCGACATAACACCAAGAGGGAAAAGTCAGCTGGAAAAACGTTATTAAGGTGCATAACGCTACATGTGTCGTGTGACTTGTCATGTGACTTGCATCTTGCGAGTTGCTTCAGTGACATCATGTGACATATGTAGCATACTTATTGTAACTCCAAATATGGTCTTATCCTAAACATACCCAAGTAATTTTTGTGTCTAAACCGACCCAAACTATGACTGTTTCGCAATTTTGACGTGTTAAAACAGTCTTTCAAGCAGTTTCTAATACAGCTGATAAATTGTGTTGTGTGCTAAAGTGTGAGATGCCAAAGGGCAGCGACAAAATAATTTCTGTCAAGTTGGGATGAGAACGGTTTGACTTAGAATGTCAATATGAAAGTGTGAAATGTTTGCCCAAAGTTACGGAATTTGAAGAAACTTTTTTTTAACAAAAGGAAAAATTTTTCGCTATTTTTCAATTTTTGTGTGATTAAAGCTTGGGTAGACAGTTAAATTATTATAAAACTTTCCCCAGTGACATGAATAATTAAGCATAATATTAATTACAGACTTGAAATTCAAATGATGTAAGAGAAAACTAGACTGCTGCTGCTTCTGTTGGCTCTGTTTTCGGACTCTAAAATCTAGTTCATGACTGGAGACTCAACAATCAAGCACCTTTTTAATTGTAATAAGCTCTCAAAATTGCAAGTAAGTGGAATGAATTAACACAATCACAATTTGTAAGATAATACATATTAGCGGAGGAAAAAAAATGATCAACTTCGGATCTCCACAACCATCATGTTATCAGTAGAAGCTAGCCAAGTTATTAAAATATTGACTTTTATTTCAGTTTGTTCTGAATTGAACTATTGGCTCAAAAACTATGGTTATTTATGACTGGCAAGCGTGGATGGTCTCCATTGTTTACGTAGATCATATAGAGGCATCAGTGTTAAACTGAGATGGTTTTATAATCAGTTAAAAACCTCTTGTAGCTTTAAATAACATGGATTTAATTTGAGTCAATTCTTGCAATTACAAGATAATGATTTCCTAGAGAAACTTGCAAAACCTAAATAGCTATAAATTTAACAACATGACTTTAGTAAGCTATACATGTGAGCCTAATTTGTCTAAATCTAATTTTCCTCAGATGAATATCTGATTTGCTTGGTTGGGATATTCATATTTAAATAACTTTTTGAAATGTTACCGCCTGCAGGGCAACGGAGTATGAGGCCCAGCAGGCATCGAGGGTAATATTTTTGATCATGCCTGCACACAAATTAGTAATTCATTTCTCCGTATGAATAATTCCTGGCCGAACCCCAGGCTTCAAAACGTCTTTCAGAAACCTGGGTGTGATGTCACGCATTACCTACTGCGTGAATTATTTTTTGCATGATTTACTGGGGGCATTACTAATTCAGGATGTCACATTAAACTTTTACCTGATGTAGCTTTTAAGGAATTTTACGCAGCGGGCTACAGATACTTGTGGGTATTAAGTGGGAACCTCCCATTGCAGCTGTTTAATTGAATGAAGCACTGATCAGATCTGGACACACTCATACTGTGCTGACGGTGCATCGGCTGACATCAAGCCCACAAAGGGCCGAAGTTATCGAGTTAAAACACACCCCATTTGAAATCAGTGCAGTAAAGCATGATTCTACCCACTGAGCACTGAGAGTAATGCTCTAATACATTAGTGGTTTAATGTGTGCACTACATATGGCTTATTTCATACTTAATCATTTAAATGGTTGTGACTCCCCTCTGTCAGAGCAGTGGGGAGTACCAGAGCACCTAGATGAATTGTTAATGTTCATAATGCAGCCGCAGTAATCATTTGTTTAGTTCATGAGGATGCTGACGGTGGGGAAGGTATCACACTCTTATTAGTGAAGAGCTTTGAAAATTGCTTGCAGCTGCCATCACTCATGAATTAGCAGTTTTCATATGTAAGATGATAAACTCATGGAGTAACTCAAAAGCAATATTCATACTTAAACCACAAGTTCCTGCTATAGAGTAGGTGATCTACAACCCTGGTTCTTAAAATGTGTGGAACGTAGGTGAAATCAGAATGCAAGGATTTGCAAATCCCTTTTTATTTATATCCAAATGAATACAGTGCTATGACAAGATGTTTAGATGTTCAAACTTATAAACATGATTCTTTATTGTAAATACTGTAAATTCTAAATTTGACAAGTGTAACGTTCCAAAAAAAAGTTGGGAAAGGGGCAACAAAAGTTGTGGAATGCTCAAAAACACCTGTTTGGAACATTCACGAGGTAAACGGGTTAATTACCAAGAGGTGACAGTGTCATGATTGGTTATTAAAGAGGCGTCCTCAAAAGGCTCAGTCATTCACAAGCTAGGATGGGGTGAGATTCACCACTGGCTGGGCTAAAAATCCAACAGTTTAAGAATAATGTTTCTCAACACAAAACTGCAGGAATTTAGAGAGTTCACCATTTACAATCCATAATATCATTAAAGATACAGAGAATCTGGAGAAATTTCTGTATGTAAGGATGAAGGTCAAAAACCAACATTGAATGCCCGTGACTTTTGGCACCTCAGACGGCACTGCATTAAAAACTGACGATTGTATAAAGGATATCACTACGTCCCTGCTTATTTCAGCAAGAGCAAGACAGTGCCAAGACACATTCTGCATGTGTTACAATAGTGTGGGCCTGTAGCCCAGACCTGTCTCCCATTGAAAATGTGTGGTGCCTTAAGTACAAAACACAACATCGAAGACCCCGGACTGTTGACTGAACTGAAGTAATATATCAAGCAAGAATGGCAGAGAATATTGCTTGCAAAACTTCAACAATCAGTGTCCTCAATTCCCCTATACTAACTGAGTATTGTTAAAAAGAAAAAGTGACGTAATATGATGGTAAACATGCCAAACTTTTTTGGAGCATGTTGCAGGCGTCAGGTTTAAAATGAGTGTATATTTAGGAAAAACAAAGTTTATCAGTTTGAACATTGCAACTGTATTGCATTCAAGTGAATCTAGATCAAAAAAAGATTTCATGCTCCTTTTGTTTATGTTTTACACAGCATTCCAACTATTTGGAATCAGGGTTGTAGTTAGATCTTGGAGCCTGTCAGTCACATGTTAATGGAGGAAACTAAATCTTTAATGCTTCAATAAATGGAGTGTAAATTAATACTGCATATGAGTTATGAGAAGACAAAAACAGCGGGGACAAAATGTCTGAATCTACGACTGCAAATGCATCCAAAACAAGCCAAATGAACAAAACGCATCATAGTCCAGGTAGTAAAAAGACATTGTCACGCAACTGGCAAACCCATTTCTAAACTTCTTCAATGACCAGATGCCACAAAACGTCATGGCTGAGAACCAACAGAAGGTCCTTTCTTGTAGATGAATTGAAGTTTGAACTCTCTGATTTTCAATAATGCGTGAGGAGACGTTCACATCAGGGACTAATTAGTGCAATAAACCCTAACGCTGGTGAAAAGATTCAGAAATGTGGGAATGTTTTGGCTCTTCAGTAGCTGCACAGAATCAGTCCTTGATCCAAGGAAAATTGCCACTTCATTCTGCAGTGGCCCACCATCCCCTGAGGCATAAAGCTGTGTGAAAGAAGATTCATTCTCCAGTAGGATGGTGACTGTCAACTTGCTCCGAAGCCATGCCATGTGTTGAGACCTCAACATCCTTAGACTCTCAACTTGAGAATCTGCAAAACACTAAGGAGTCTTGACTTAGCGAAGCTTTGATGGACAAATTTGGGAACTTTTGAAAAGGGACCAAGTCGAGCCAACATGCAGGATAATATTAACAGTGCTCAGGTAGAGAATAGAAACATCACCACCCACAGTGGCTATGGTGCTTTGAGCTTTGTGTTCCATCAAAACAGGCTGCCAGTAATTGTGGTGTAGGGATCCATTTTTTGGAGCCTTAGCAAACCACCCTTGTCTGGCAGAAATTTGAACCTTTGTACATGTGACACATCTTATACTATGGTGACACAAGCTTGTCCTAAAACACGAAGGCCTTGTTCTGACTGTCAAGTCCAAATTCGTTTCCCGGCATATCCAGATTGAATTTAAGTAGTCTGGACAGGAAAAAACAAAACAAAACACATGAAATACATTTTTTGCAAGTTGGATCCATTTGAGGTGGTCTTTAACAAGCAATTCAAATCCAATTTCTATAGATGCTCTTGACGCTCAAATCTGAATCTGTCAAATCTGTCTTTTGCATCACTTGCAATGTGCCACACAGTGGCTGAAAAATCCAGAGTGATGGGAGAGCAGAGCAGAATCCATGTTGCTACTAGCAGATCAGTATAATGGAGGACAACGCAGACAACAACAGTCCATGGGCAGACACTGACACTAAATTGTTGCTGGCACTTTGTTGAGAAATTTCTAGCTTTGCCTGTACAGAAGCCTTCCCCCAGAGTACATCGCTACTGATGCCTATCATTACCATGTCAACCCATTTTAAAAAAAAGTTTGGTCATGTCTGGACAAACAGAGGGGATCTAGTCACTTGCAAAGAAGAGTGTGGACATTTCTGATTTGAGAAACAGATCTGGTGTGTCTGCCTGAGCAAAGCCTAAATGTCTATTGGAGAAGGCACGTGATGGTCTCCAACCATCTCTGAGAAAACAGGCTTCAAACCTGCAGAACACGTGCCTTTAAGCTGTAATGAAGGAAAATGGTGAATGTATAGCATGTCAAGCCTGATCTGTTCTCTAAATACTACCTGAAATGATTTAAACTTTAGGGGCGAAAGAGTTCTTATATGTTGAAAGGTGCTTTCAGAGAGAGCATGAAAGGGCTTTTAGAGGCAGTGCAGTTGCATATGAAGTCACATATGAACTTCACATATGAAGTGGTTTAAAGATACCCTGTGGAGTCTTCACCACTCATAATAGGTCCTTTTTTATTGCATGAGCTGATTATTTCATGCTCCTTCACTAATTGATGGTTGTTGGTGGAAATGCATTAAGAAGTATGGTAATAAGCCAGCAAAGGTAAGGATGAAGATGACTGCTACCTACTGTAGCAAACCAGAATGCTGGTTTTAAATATAAAAGTATATTTGGCAGATGTTCTATGAAGCAATGATTCCTTTCAACATGTTTCAAGCCTGAATAAAATTTGTGTAACCAGACATGCCAGATGGTTTATTACACAGAACCATCTGGGAAGTCGTCCTTAGAAACTGTTTGGAAAAGGGCAAGCACTTTCAATTTTTTTTTTGTTTATCACATCTAACTGACTAACTTCAACCAATCAGATCAAACTCTTGCCTAGGCCAGTTGGGAGAGAACAACCTTCAAAGCCATTCTTTGCTGGTCTTTCAGTGGAGAAATACTTTCTAGTTCTGATATAATCGATGCTGTCTCAGTATTTACACTAACCTCTTCAGGGGCCGTCATCGTTTGTTTGAGACAAGTCGCTGCCGTAGACACTGCTCGCTGTTGTCACACCTAAAACCATGTCCTTAGCTGCCAGTAGTCTGTCCTAGGACGCTGATTGGCTGCACCAGTTTTGGTGTAGACACAATTGGATTACTTGAAGCCTGACAAGATGGATTCTAGTGTGATGTCATGATCTTGTGAATCCAGTTGTCTTTCAAGGGAAAAAAAACTGGTGTGCAATTTGGTTCGAAACAATGTAAACATATTTTTTGGTTACAGGAAAGCTAAGAAGTTTGTTTTATTTAAGCGGCCATATTATGTTTTCGGGCTTCTCCCATTCTCTTGGTGTGTTTATATATTCATTTTCAATCCAAAATTTGTTGTTACTTGGTGACATCACCATGTAACATATTTGCATGAAGTGCAGCTAGTTTGGAACATAATTAGGAAAGGGTTTGGGGACTTAAAGAGACAGGGGCTAAAACAGTGTTGGAGACAGATGGTGAATAAAGATGTTGCAGATGTGGGTAGTATGAGGAAAAATAGTGTTTTTTTCTGTTCTATTCTAGTTGAAACCACAAAATAAGTGTATGAGCTTGGGAATGAGCATACTGTAATATAACCACTTTAAGATTAGGGTTATCTTTAAGGTGAGATGCTTCCACTTAAGTGGAAAGTGCTCCAACTTCAGCAAACAAAGTTGCTGTTATCTTGAAACTTGATGAGTCTGATCCCTGAGTATTAAGGAGACTAAAAGAAATTTAAAGGGTGTGGAGGTTAATTAAAGGGACAAAAGTTCTGGTGGGTTCTGAGATAATGCAGGTTAAGCTTTCGCACAAAAACACATGTATATTCATATCTAGCTAGCTACAGCTAACATTTGCACAGTCTGTAGAGTTAATACTGGCATAGGTTGTTATCTTTAATACTATATATTGGTGATTATAGTGGGAAATTAGCCATGTCAGTAAATACAAAACTGGTGAGAAAGGATTTCCACAATTCATTTAACTTACAGAATTTTCTAAAATGAAACCCCACTGTACAATTCTGGAAGCAAATGCAATTATCAAAGTCTTGCTAACGTACAGACTGAATTACGTTTTGAGACAGAGAATTTGCAGTTCATTCCATCCGCATTAAGCAGCACATGAATCCGTCTCATATTCATGAAGAGGTCTCAATTTCATGATGTAGCTTTATATTAGTCACACGCTGGTGAAGAAAGTCTGCAGCAGCCTGTCCCCACTCCTCCCCTGCATAACTTTTCCAGGCTATGTAGGTCAGCTGTCTCACTGATGGTGCTGTTTTGAACCATGATCTTTAAATTCTTCATTGTTTATTCTCTCATGTCATTGGAAATTATGTATCAAAGCAGACGTGAAGTTCTGGGGAGACAAATGCTAATCAACAAACTTACGGCCTTATTTCTCCTTTTGGAATGCATAAAATCATCAACAATCAGAATTATGTAATTGTACTTTTGTAAATAGGCTCATTTTCAAAGCTTGAACTCACAGGCATGCAGTTTTCCCATTATGTCCTCTCAACATCAGTGAAGAAGATGTGACACCGATAAGTCTATTTTGCATCTTGAAGTTGAAACTCCAACTTTTACAAAGTGCTTTTCAACAGCAAACAAACCTCTGCAGCCTCCCCAAACTTTTCGGGGTAAAACAACGTTAATGATCGCGAGCCTGAATTTGAAAGGATTTTAGTCTCTTTGATCTTTTATTTCCAATTCACCTTCACATACTCCAGAGTCATGAACATTTATAATATGCAAAGCCCTCCTCCATTAAAACATACTCTGTGTGAGAGCTTCAAACCTTCTTAGAAGCCTCTGACCTCAAACGGTATGAAAAGTAGCACCGGCTGGCTCTGTTGGCCCTCAGGTCTTAGCTTACACAACCCACTAAAAAATAAAAAAAAATATGTTTTTACTCCACACACGAACACACACACACACACACATACACACACACACACACACACACACACCTTACCTCTCCAGCAGTCAGATACATAAACATAAATGCACATCCATCCTTGACCTGATATGCAAAATGCAATTAAAGCTGTTTTGGTATGCAAACAAAGTATGTAAACAAAGTCATCTGTATGATGCATGGCTGGTCTTCCAGAAGAGACACTGGTGGATTCAGAGGGGGCCCCTGTGTACAAAAAACACAGCAAAAGTACCCTTTTGGTTGCCCCTATGGGCATGCCCTCTAGGGTGCCTTTCCAGTGGACAAAACATGATAAAATGCCCTCTGGATGCCCTTCCAGTGGGCAATTTGTGAGAAACTCTTCTCTAGAGTGCCTTCCCAATGAACAGAACATGATTAAATGCCTTCTAGAGTGCCCCCTCCCGTGGACGATTAAGGACATTTGCGCTCTAGGGTTCCTTCCCAGGGGACAAAAGATGATAAAATGCCATCTAGGGTGCCCTTCCTGTGAACAGTTCATGGAAAGTGGCATCTAGGGTGCCTTTGCCAGTGGACAATGTGGAAAAAAATCCCCTCTAGTGTATCCTACCAACGAAAATCAAAGTAAAACGAATTTAATCTCAACCAGCGTTTGTAACGTTTTTGCCTGCGCTCATGCCCCACAACATACAACTGGTGCCCTTTTTATTTATTCGCCCCTGCCCCTCAGACAGCCCGAGTCTGCCCCTGAAAAGAGATGAGGGTGTTAAGAGTGAAGGAGGCAGTAAAACATCATGAGAACCATCACCGCCTGCAATAGGACTAGTGCTTTCTCAGATAATCCATTCTGCCTCTTTTGACAAAAGATAAAACCTCGGGAGCCATTTCACCAACACATATCCTCATACGGCTTGTGAGATATTACCCTTGCCTTATCTTGGAAACATATGGGCAAGAGCTTTGATAGATTGTGGCTCCATAAGAAAGAAATCTTTATTCAGGGAATGACGGTTTAATCCATGTAAACCTCTCTCGGTGTCGAACACTTATCTCACCATTCATTTTCTGTACAAAAGTGCAATTTGGCATTACTCTGGAAACTTTACACCACTTCTTAATTAATTAAAATCTGAGTTCATTCCTCAGCTGAAACTTATTCTGTAAGTGTCATGTATGCTTAATTACCTAACAAGTAACTAATTGCCTCGAGATTAGTTTTTCCAGTCATGGAAGAAAAATCCCCCCCGCGCCCATAAAAAAAGCTTTATTCTTCATGAGATTTATCTTCTGCACAATTTGTGTGCCTATGGATGTGATAAGAACATGCTGTGTACAATAGAGCGGCGCTGCAGCTGAGGAAATTATGTTGATTTCATGTCATTAGTCTGGCACGGAGACGCTAGAGTCATTGTGGTGAACAGACTACGGTATCCATTAGGGGTCAAATTCACTGCCTTCAAATCAAATAATTACACAAAGTGAAATTGGCTAATCGTGCCACTGAATCATTAAGAGGAGGCAAATGATTTCCTGCTCCGAGGCTGTTTATTGACTCCAACATCATCAACTGTACAAAAGTCAGTTGGTGTCGGGGTTTTAAATTGTATGAGCCACAATGTTGAAATTACTGTTGCATACTGTGGCTAAATTGGTTAAAAGCAAAAAAAAACTTTGACACTGTAAAGCAACAACAAATGTGTTATGTCACACCACACATGTTATTAACCACCCAGCCAAATCTGAATGATTAAAGAAAGTCGCTAAGTGTGTAAAATTAGGTCTGAAAACCATGAATCATCTGCTCTGAAACACTGGGGGCGTGTCCACTCCACTGTCCCCGACCTGAAAACAACCTGAAACTTTTGAGGATGTCTAGCAGCTTTATTGGACATGTCCAGACATGTTTGAGCCACCAGAACCAGAGGACGGTCACAGGATGTTTTTTGTTTTTTTCTTCTGTGTCAGGCTGTTGGAACTGAAGTGAGCTGAGGTGAACTGCTGGGCTGATTTGGCCTGAGAGGATTGCTGAGGTTTGTTTGTAACCAACTGACGTGGGGCTTAAATAGCGTTGTGGGGGACCATTGCTCCGACACTTCACTCAGCCATGTTTCAGGTCCTCTTGATAAAATCCTGAACACAGAAGTCGAGAACAACAGCCTACTGATCTAACGCCACAGTTCAGTACTACATAGTCTTTTCACATGTTTTCAGTGACTATGTCCTGAGAACTAACATGTAATTTGTTTATAAGAAAACTCCCTTCTTTTCAGTCTCTGAGACCACTGCTAGTGTCTTCAATATTTATTGTCTGTGTATATTTACTGTATATTATCTGTTAAGTTAGTTTTCCTGCTGCTGGTGTCTTACTGTTGTGTGTATTCTTGCTGGATTTTCTGTTTTGCTATGTTTTTGTCCTTATTTGTGATCTTCTTGAAAATCTGGTATTTTTCTTATGTCAACTACACTGTGATTGCTTGCCATTTCACAAGAATTTCATTGCTAAGCATGACCTTGTGTTGCACTGTGAATCTGACAAATAAACACTTTGAACTTTCTGGCAATAAAATCTGTTATGTAAAAAACAATACAAAAAACTGTACTATAAAAAAAGAAAATGTTTGCTGGGAATACTGATTATTTCAGTTATTGATTGAACTGTTTGTTATTTGTCTTTTCTCAATAAAATATCCGATCTACAAAACCGAAGATTATATCTTCAGATTTGCTCACCTAACAATTCAAAACCCAAACAAATTGATCTAAAACAAAGCAATGAAGCTTGAACCAGAGAATATTTGCCAGTTTTGCTCGACAAATCACTCCAATGGTTAATTGATGATCAAAACTTTCAATTATCTTCCACCGAATCAATCAAAGGGTAACTGTTATTTTTCAGCCTGGACCCTATTTTCCCATATTTTTGCATCAAAGTGAGTAATGAGGACAGCAATTTTTGAAATTGATGCAGTATTCTACGAGACTGCTGCAGCTGTCAGCCATCACATTTAACATGGTGAATTAAGGGTTTATTTCTATCAGACCAGAGTTGGTGATTGTTGGAACAGTGGGAAGCCGAGCCAAGATGCTTATTTTGTCTCTGTCAAGTTTTAATTAAGTGTTTTAAATTGACAAAGTTACTGTGTCTGCAAACGGAGTCTGGTGGCTTTTTTTTTGAGAGAGCGATAAATCATAAAAAAAAAAGGTCTGTCTCTGTTGGGATAATGTTATCAGACACTTATAATAACAATCTGAGCCTTTCAGTGGCAAACAAAAGCACCTGAAGTGGACGTACTTTGATGATTCACAATTGCCCATAAGGATTACACTGCAGTCCATTTCATGGCTGACAGCCACCGCTCAATACTGGACCAATTTCAAAAATTGTTGTCCCCATTAGTCACTTAGACACAAAAACATGGGGTCCAGGTCGAAAATTACCTAAGATACTCTCAACAAATCATTTTTGCACCATTAGAAATAAATGGGGGGCTCAAATGATTTGGCATAGAGGCTGATTTAAAAAAGAGAGGTGAAAATTTGTGCAGTCGAGAAAATCGCTGGATACAATTCCTATCTTTTTATTTTATTTTATTTTATTTTATTATTGGTGCTTCCTGCCGGGTAAATATACATTTTTCAGACTCCCAAGTCCACCCCACTGGGTTTATAAAGCAGACTCTGTTAAACTATCCAACCTGTCCTCACCAGAAAAATGGCAGTCTTGGTTGTCTGTGCAAGCAGCTTATTACGATCCATATTTACATTTAGGACTCTTGTGGCTGTAGTAATTATGCAGGAACAGTATAAAGTCTGCATAGGGAGGAGGAGGACGGGGTGGATGGATGCTTCAAACAAACACAGGACTTTCACCCAGGAGACCAGGGTTTGTGTCCTATATGAAACCAAAGTCAGAGTACACTTATTTAAAGTTTTAAGTTACTTAAAGGTAGAATAAATGTTGTAGTTGTTGTTTGTAAAGGCACCAGAAAGAAAGCAGATTGAGTCTCATTCCCAGGATGTCAAATGAGCTGACCTCTGTTTTGGGTTGTTGAAGAATTTTGAGCACAGCAACATAATGAGACAATAAGAAGGTATGGGTGGAGGGAGGGGTCTCTGAGGATGCAGGTGCCACCACACACTTCTGGAGGGTCATGGGGTGATAACTGAGAGAGACTATTCTTGTATGACTCAGTGCATTGCTTTTTGGGAAATTCCTGCATAGTTTGCTTTCAAAATTATGAATTTTATTGCCTAAACCTAACCAAACTGTTTTACAATGTTAACCACGTGTCACATGACTTATGTAACTTGGTCCAGTGCTGCCTGTCATTGGTACTTTATACTGGTCTTATATAAGTCTTTTTGGGAACATCAACCTATTCTGTCATTTAGGTATCAGAATCAGGTTTTCACATGCATGCAGGAATTTTTCCCTGGTGTTTGGTGCATAACAATAAACACAGTAAGAACAAAAATACAAAGAAAGATAAGAAGCAAACGCAGGTCAATAAGAGGAAATCTAAAAATCTAAAAAACTGGCAGTAAAATATGGAAAAAATATGTTTTGAAATATATATGCAAGCCCAAACTGAGAGTGTTTTTCTCTGACATTACAAAGCTTCTCCAGAGCCACAGAAGAAGTTGTAGGACTGTTGTTCATTGGCTGAGTACTAAACCAATAGCGAGTACACTGAATATCATGTGCAAAATCCATAAATGCTTATTTTGTCACTGAGATCTGTATACATGAGCCTTTAGGCACCTGAGAGGCTCCCTCAGGACATCCCCTAAATAAACGACATGATGATCCATTTCACTATGTGGATGGTTCTCCTGCTGTTCGGAGTCTGCTATCCATCCAGAAACCTTTCTCTAAAACTACCTTCAATTTTACCAGTTTCTGCTTGTTTACAAACACTGCCCTCCAGGGCAGGTACTAGTATATTTGTTGCCTGAGGAAAGAAATTCTGACACTTAAGGAGCCCGGGAGTCATCAGAAAGTTGCAATTTTGTGGGCAATGTTTCCCTTGGCAACCACGCTCAGAAAGAACGATTTTTCTGAAGAGTGTGAAGAAAAGAGAGATGGATGAAAGGGAAGAGGATGATAGATTCTGAGAGTCTGACTGACTGCTGCTGCATTCATCTAAAAATCAAACAATTCATGCACGCTAAAAAATGTAAATATGCAATCTCTCGACTGGCAACATAAGCCGAGAAACAGCTACTGAATGTCAGCTTCAGGAACTTCTCTGCTCGCCTTTGGCCACCTTATATGACCTTTGCTGTGGGCCAGCCCTCGGGCTGCTCGCAAATGTTGGAAGAATTTTCTATGCCTGTCTCCTTGTTTCAATCCAATTGTGAAAAAGACAAAAACACTGGGAGCGGAGGGAAATAACGAGCGAGCAAACGAGGATGAAGAATGAGACAGAGGATTGTTATGAAGAGAAAAGAGTCGTGATGCCGGGAGTGGAGGGTCTAAAATATTCATTATCCCTCCCTTCGTCTTTCTTAAGATTAAGACCTGCGTCAGCGTTTCTGAAGCGACTGACACTGAACAAGAGCGTGACAGGACACCAGAGTCAGGGCTGGGTGAAGATAACTCATCAGCATGTACAGAAACGCTGTTTACAAGTGGTACAATTTGTGTACAAGTACTTCTTGTTTCCTGTCATTATTACACAGAACCCTGCAGAGTTTTGTTGCAAAAATGAGGCACTCGCTATTTGTGGCAGCTATTGAACTCTCCAGACATGACCCCGTTTTAAAAAATATCTGATGGCACATAATGAAAGCAAATCGCACCTTTTTGAGGTGAGCCGGCTACTTTAGCTCCCCGCAGAGAAAATGATACCACTTTGAAGTTTAGTTTTCTTGTCTCTTAGACAGATTACGTAATAAATGCGAGGTGATTCTGCGTTCCCTAATGGATGTAAGCGATGGTGAAATTCCTTCACTTTAATGACTTATAAAGTATCATAAAAATGTCACTGGATAGTGCTTTGAATGGGACATCTCAGGCAAGATTTCTCGTAGAGAAGCCAAGACTTCACTACTACATGGACGAGAAATCATGTAATGTGACAATGAATGTTCTCTCTCATGTTCTACTTTTCCTGAACCAGAATTAGGACTCCTCTGAAACAAATCGCTCAACAAATTTAAAAGAGAATATCACCTGCCTCTGTAGTTCCTTTGTTATGGTTTTATGTTCCACATTTTTTATTTTTTTTTGGTTTCTTTTTGGGTGGCTCTCTTTGTTCTAATTTCACGCAGTTGTTTGAAGTGAAAATGCTCTAAAAATCCACTGCATGCTACCCTCTCAGCACGAAGTGGCAGACAGGGTTAAGAGCCAGATATTTCCCTCAGGAGTTGGTGGAGACCAGATCAGAGTTAAAAGGAGAGTGAATGTGGACCTGAGTATTCTAGGTGGCCAGAGACACGACCCCGCATGAATGATAATGTTGCTGTTTCTCCTGGATGTGGAAATAAGCATATATTGGTCATATGCAAAGGGTGTGAAGTGTCAGTGTTTGCTTCACAGCTTGTTTCTGCTGCTCTTAAGTGGTGAAAAAAATCACTTAATGCAATTTTACCATTAATGACACAATGACTTTTGTTAGGTATATAGGTGTACACTCTTTTCCCCTTATGCATGACAGAAATTAACAAAATATACTAATGCTATGCAACAGAGTCCAGCACTGAGTCAGGTAATCACTGTGTAACCTGCAAAAAAAGTGTGTTGTGTAATGGATAAAAAATATGTTGATACAGACTCATTGGCATGGGTTAAAAACAGGCCTGGGTGGTAAAATAATAAAATAATAATAAAATAATAATGACATCAAGAGCAATAAGAAAGTAGTTCTATAACATGTTAGACGGTTTCACTTAAATGAATTGATAATGGAGCATCCTATGAGTGACACGCAAATAGCCAGTCATCTATCAGACACACTCCACATGTACTCCCGGTCTGACTCATGAATAGCCAATCATATCCCTTGTACGCCAACATGCAAACCACCAGTCATTTAAGAGGGGTGTTGTTCGGTTGCCCCATCTAAACATGGGAAACAGATTTGAGTTACACGTGAGACAACAGCGTGCAAAATGAGTGCAGATGATGAGTTTTTAGGATTTAACAACACATCGTGTCAATTGTCACAAGCTACATGATCAGTAATTATCTATATCTACCGATATGAAACTTCACTATCATGATAGGCTTTTCAGCTATGTTTTCCAGGCTTTGTTTCTGGAAAAATCACAAATCTGAAGTCAACTAACCTTATCTAGCCTATTTCAATTAATTTAAGTTCAATTTGGTTTCTTTGTATAGCACCAAATCATAACAGACTTATCTCAGGGTCCTTTTTATATAGAGTATCTGATATTTCCCACTAAAAGCAAGCGCTAAGGCGAATGTGGTGAGGAAAAATGTGCTTTAAACAGGCAGAAACTTTGAGCAGATCCAGGCTCTTCTCTTCTTTTCAGAAAGAGGGAAAGAGTAATCAGTCACTGGGATTTTTTTTGTAAAGGTCTACACAACCTTTGACCCCTAATTTCACACCTGGCCAAATAATAGGAAGTCACTGAATTAACGGAGATGTAAGTTAGCTGCTAGCTAGTACATTAAAATGGGTGACATATAGCAGGACTCTGCTATACAGTATACACATACTAATTTTGTAGTGTACTGATTTGACAGTTTGTATAGACAGTTTTTTGGCAGATGTGATAACTCTAATAAGTCATGGTGTTAGCTGGAGAAAAAATGCAAAATCTAGAAGCGAACACAAATCACTAAAGTAAAAAAAAGAAGAAGAAAGAAAATGAAGACAGCTGTGAATAGCGGTGGGAGATGTGTGACAAAATGAACTCACAAAATGTTAAGAGAAGAGCTATTCTCAGATCTATTTTAATAATTAAACAAAAAAAAATACCTTCTGAATCCAAGTTTTCCTCTTTTACTGAACCAAGATGAGCTTTAATTGCCTCATTAACTCCTTAATTCACTGTGTTAGATGTTAAAATAATCTGGTTGTACAAGCTGTTTTATTCCCATTGGTCCACCCAGCTCATCACACAGTCCCCCTGCCAACAGCAGCACCCTGAGCCGGAGCAGTGCCTGTCACTCTGCAGACCATTAAAAATACAAAAAACACCCCAAACACAACCACCAGTGGACTCATCAATATATTTGTCCAATCCCCCAACCCTCAGGTACCTGTATAAAGATTGTTTATCCACTGAGTGAGCGTGTACGGGTCAGACAGTCTGGTACTATTTGTTAATGTGAACTTTTTACCACTTGCTGTCCTGCCCCCATCTTAGCTCCACCCCCCAAAAACATGTTTGCCAAAAGAAAATGAGTCTATAAAAAATCAACACAGAAACATTTTATGCTGCATTAACAAGAATTGACACAAGATGTGAGCTGAAGGACATCAATCAAACCACTGAAAATAGTTAACATCAGCACCCTTAGAAGCCAAGCAGGTTTAGTATGCATACTGAGTATTCACTCTTGTAGGCATACTTACTCAAAGAGTGTCCTAATTCTCCTTTGTGAACACTTCAGACCTGAAAGCCTGCTCAAGTTAGTATTTAGTATAAAATTTGGAACAAAGCATTGAAGTTCCTCTGCACCACCTAAAATGTGTGTACCCACATCCCTCTAAGTGATCCCACTGCAAATAGCATCATGCATCATACAAATTAATGATCTGATGCAGAGTCTGGCTCCTAAAGAAGGGCTCGCAGACACCTAATAAATTGGTACATTGACCATGAAGAGGTCCCAAGGAAACTTCAAGATACCAAGGTTGCACTGTTTTGTTCTGTGGCTCCAGAAAATCAGTCTGGTGAGAAAGCAAAATGTCAGTCACATTCATTGTTCACTTTGGATTATATTAATTACACATACCTCAACTGTTAAGAATGATTCTTTTTATGTTAAATATGCTTGGTGTGATAACATTATTCACTTAAGACATTCTATATCACTTTCCCTCTGCCTCTCTTCAGTTAAAATCAAAGAAGCCTGGAAATTTTTACACAATGTTGCCATTTATGGCAACATGGCATTTATGATTTCAATGAGTCTTTCAAAGATAATGGCAACATGGAATAAATAACACAAAACATATTGTAAGCTGATTTGACTGGAGGTGTCACTATTGTGCATATGGCTGGCTCAGCATCATCCTCTGCGTGGTGAACCTTTGGTGATGCCTCCCACCAAGATAATCTTAACCGCAAGCTGTACTGTATATCCATTCTCAGAGGAAGAAGACACGTACAATTCTTTCACATATCCACTCATATGGATTTCAGGACTTTATTGAGCAATAAAAAATATACACCAAGGAAAATATCATTTTCCTTTTTCCCCATATTGTTGTTCTTCCATCTCAAAATCTGTTTTAATACTTCCAGATGAACGACCCATGATCCAAAGCGACAAAATGAAAAAGAAAAAGGAAAAAAAAAAGAAAAATAGAGCAGTCTTTTCAGTTCAACAGTAGAAGTTGAAAACCACCGGAACAGTTTGAAAGCATCTCTGTTTGTGTATATTGTTCACTGAAAATTTGAAAAACGGGACTTCAAACAGATTTGGTTTGAACGGGAGTGAAATCACAGACTAGGTCGTCACATCTGAGTCTGCCCCTCCGTAGAGTTCTGCCAGTTTCTGGAACTCAGGCCCCCAGTCGTCCAGGTAGGTATAATCCTGCTCTGATTGTGTGCCGGGAGAGTCTAAAGGGCTGATGGTTCCTGTGGGTGAGCCCTGGCCCTCGTAAGCGTAGGTCTGGAGGGAGTCGTAGGGCGGCACGCTGGTGTCCATGTCGGCCTCCACCAGTCTCTGTTTGATGAACTCGTGCACGTCCACCTCGTCCAGCTCCACCGACGGGCTCCGGCGGTTGCGGGGCGGGCCGCAGTGTTGCCTGGCCTCTGGGCGAACGTCCCGTCGGAACTTGAGCTCCTCGGCAGCAGCTGGGTTACGAAGGGCGATGATGTCGAAGGCCTCTGTGTCCTCCTCGCCTCCGCCCTCATCGTCGTAGGTGACCACATTCTCCCGGATGTCCTCTTCGGAGATGATAAGGGGCTCTTTCTTGCTCCGCCTCAGTGTGATGAAGAGAACCACGATGGCTGTAAGACAGAACATGAAACAATTGCATCAGTGCTTACATTTAAAAAACAAATTGAGAAGTGAAGAAGATAATACCCCTAATAAACAAGGCAGATGCTATTAGGACCAAAGTGTCAGTAGGAAACAAGGCTATTTGCATCCAGGGTGGAACAGCCAGTGTGGCTATTTACACCCTGGCGTATACAGATTAGTATAGGAGAAACAAGCTCCCATGTGTCTGTAGCCAACAATGTTACTGACACACCGGGTGGAATAGCCAATGTCGCTATTTACACCCACATGTACAGTATATAGCCTAGTATGGTAAAAACAAGGACCTGAGTGGCCATAGCCAACAGTGGTATTTGCACCCAGGTTGAACAGCTATTGTGCATACTTACAGTATATCTAAGTGTATATAGCTTTGCATGGTTTAAATAAGCCCCCTGGTGTCCATAGCCAACAATGCTATTTGCACCCAGGATGGAATAGCTAATTTGGCTATTAACACCTGGGTGTATATATCCTAGCATGGCAGAAACCAGCACCTGGGTATGCTTTGCCAACAATGCTGTTTCCTAGAGCTGCAACAATTAAATAATTAATCGATTATTGATCGACTATTAAAGTAATCTTCAACTCTTCAGATTATCGATTACTTGTTTTGAGTAATTTTTAATTAAGAAATGTCAAAAGTGTCGGTGGCCTGGTAGCTCAGGTGGTGGAGCATTTGCCCTGTGTACTGAGGCTGTGAATCCTCTGCAGTGGCAGTGATTTTGACTCGCCAGCTCTCCTTTCCTTACTTCACCTGTCCAATTTAATAAAGGCACCACCCTCGCCAAAAAAAATATTTTAAAAAATGTCCATATTGTCTAATTTCAGCTTGTCAAATGTGAATATTCTTTACTCTTCTGTGACAGTAAAATGAATATCTTTGAGCTGTGGATAAAGTGAGACATCACCTTGAGGTCTGGAAAGCAGTGATCAACATTTCTCAGCATTTCCTGTCACTTTATACATAAAAAAGCCATTTCCACCCAATACCTGCAACGAATGTAGCTATTTACAGCCTAGTAAGGTAAAAACAAGCACCTGTGTGTCCAAAGCCAACAATGTAATTAGCACCACAGAGACAAACTATGATCTTTTCCTAAACTTAACTAATTACTTTGTTACTTTGTTGCTTAAACCGAACCAAACTGTGACTATAAACTGCAAATAATACGTCATCTAAGTTGTTAATAGTGACTTTCAGTTTCACACCAGAACCAAAAGAAAGTTTCAACCTCAGCCACTGCCCTTCAAGGACTTTGTCACCTTTTATAGCTAAACTGAGGGGTATGGGTGTTAACAGCCAAATTGTTTTCCAGGTGCAAATAAACACACAGAAAAGAACTACAACAACAATAAATATACGAGTATAATCCTGGGAAATGACTTCATACAATAAACTGACATCTTTAATGGTTGTAGACAAAAGTCAGACAGAAAGAAAATTGCTTTTCTCAACAATTAAATTGACAAACACTTAGCAAAACATCATATTATGGAACAGCTGAATGTGGTTACAATGCTCAGCCATGTTTTTTATGCTAATACCAATCCCTGTGAGTGTGCCTGAGATGTTTGTTAATTCATAGCTCATGACAGACAAACATGTTGTGGTTCGTAAACAGCCAACCAAATGAACACGAGCAAATTTTATGTGCATATTTATCCGATTTTCCATCAGGACAATAAAACCAAGCCAAGCGATGAAGAGTTGTAAATCAATAACACACAATAGCCGACATTAACCGCGGCTGTGATGATACTTTGAATGCAAGCTGTTGAGACAATGACAATCTAGACATTATCATCATCTTTAGAGCAAATTCAACCTCACATCCAGCCAAAATGCAATACATCATGTAAATAGAAGGTGAACATGTGTTAGCATATGGAGGTATGTCTCGTGATCATCTTTTAGTATTCTGCGGGGCTTGTAATTTAAAGAATGAGCCACATTAAAGGAAATGTAGCATGGCTCTAGAAAACGTCTAAGTAGCTCACAGGGAGACGAATCTTCTCCAACTGTTAATGAAGTCATGAAGCCAAGTAATATTTGATGACATACATCTTGGAACTTGTTCCTACATCTAATGAGAGTTATACTTCTTTGGGTTAATGATGACCTCTCTGCACGATGTTAACACTAATATCTATTTAATAAAATGGCGTCAGCCAGGGAAGTACATTTTTACAGTCGTGCAATATCTAAAAGGAGTTCATTATACTACATTATCAGAGACAAGCAAACTAGATCCTGCAGAGGCATCTTTGCCTCACAATTAAATTGCACTGAGTGGGAGCAGGAGGAAAAATATAAAGGTTCAAAGGAACAAAAAGGGAAATGCATCTTTCTTCGGAATTAAACATCAAACTGTTATATTATCTAAACAGCAGCACACTGGTTTAGATCAGCCTCTCAGGATTAGAAGACAGATAAAGGTGGATGAAGATGAGATAGAGGTTTCAGCTTTTATAACGTCCAGGAGAATTCAAACTGTGGTAGTACAATAAATGGACCAAAACTGGCTGAAAATGCCCGACCTCTCCTAGGTTCTCTCCCAACTGAGAAACTGAACCAATAGTACATGAAGTTCCCCTTTTTATGGGTGTAATAATGGACTGATTAGCTCAGCAGGGAGCTCCCAGGACAAAATTAGATGTACTGTACTGTAAAAACACTTTGTGGTCACATTCATTTGAATGAGGCCACTGTGTGGACACAGCAGGGGTGCCAATTCTGGGAAAAATGCCAGCAAAAGAGTTGCACCAATACTCAAATTTTACTGCAACATAACCTTGCAATTGTTGCAATTACAGATAAAATGACTTCCACCATGATAACTTTTATCTTATAGTGTCATGAACTGCAGTGCAGTGTTTTGGCATCTAATCAGTGTCCAAACTAAGAGTAACTTAACACCATGGACAGTAGAATAGTTTGTGGACAGAGCCACCATGATGTTCTCCATTTTGAAGCCTCGAGTTTGGTGTTATGGGGGTCGCTCTCTTTTCTTTTTTGCAACCAGAGCATGGGCAGTACGGTCAAGAACACTGAGATGTGCTGCAGGTTTGTTCAGCAGGAAATAACGGTGGCCTGCCAGGTCACAGTCTTTCTTGTAACAACAACTAAACAGTGCACTAAAATATGTTTATGAAAACATTTCAACCAAGCAATAGGCAGCTCAGTAACAGAATCTTGATCCATATTTAATCAGCACTGTCTAGTTTTACAGTTAAATCGGAGTTTGGGAAGGCTCCCTTGGAAACTGGAAACGCAATGGTGGCCACCTGTTCACCATTTCTCCATCGATACATTAAGGATCTTTCTTGCATTTCAACTAAACAATGTAGTAATAGAACCTTGATCCATATTTGATCAGTTCTGTTCAGTTTGACAGTTTGATCTGAACTTTTCTCAAAAAGAGCAGACATAAATCAGGCGGCTAGTCAGAAGCAGGCGTAAAGTCAAAATGCAGGTCATTTTAATTTTTTTTCGGAAACATTTCTTTTTCTTGCTCAGGCCACTTCTTCTGTACATCATTAACTGAACGAAAACTGCTCGAGTCTGACCTATCATTTATGATCTCTGCTATTTCTCTCCAAGTGGACTGCTTCTTCTTACTTGTTATAACATTGGATTGCTTGGTTTTATTGTGCTGGCTGAACAACTACATGAACTTGTCTTGTGTTTGTGAAATTGTCTTTTCTTTTTCTCTGATCATCCGTAAAGTTGCTGCTAAAGGTGCCCCAATTCAGCAGCCGATATTTGTTCTATATAGTTTCATCGGCTATTTCTAGGCTGATCAGATGACAAAACATTCACAAGGATGCACATCCCTAAAACTGAGTGTAGTTAAGACTAGGCTTAATTGTGGTTGGTGCTTCCAATGTAAAGTCCATTCCAAAGACTGGTCTTTAGAAAGACCAACTCAGGAGTTAGGACCAGGCTTAGTAAAGACCAGTTGGTCCAAGGCAAAGCTAGAGTATACCTGAACAGCAAGAAGAAAAGTTAAAACACACAAGACTTTCAGACTGTCACTCTTTAAAGTGGCCTAAAACATGTGGACAGGTAATAATGTTATCACATACCAAAATACTTAGAATTTCAGATGAATTTGTACCATGTTAGTGTATATGCTTGCCTAAAATGTGAAATTTATCAAGTTACCTCAAACCATAACAAAGTGAATGATATGGGTGTGAGACCTGAGGGCATTTGCCCACTTAATCCAACCCCTGGTATGAGTAAACTATTAGAACAGACTATTAGAAGCATCCAATAGCCAGAAGTTATGCTTGGAGCATAAAGTAATAGAATGAATTCACTTAGTCTGGATTCATACTCCTACAGCTATGTGTTATTTGTGTATTTATATTTTTAACTGCAGGGCCTGAATCTAACTTTTTAGCATGGAGGGATAATGGATCACTAAAACTCAATCTAGTAACTGAACTCAGTGTGAGGCCATGAGGCATTTTTCACAAACCCTGATTGAGTTGCATTTGAATAATGTGAAACTAAATGTAGAATGCCACAAAGTAAACTTTTCCATTATGGACTTAAAATGTGCCTGTCTGTACCCTAAGACACCTTATGACTCAAGTAATTATGCACAGATTCATCTATCTACATATATTCCATTGTTCGGTGCGGTTCCTTGCCTGTGTTTTTAATGATTTGTCCCAAAACCTGCATGTGATTAATCTATGAAAAAAAAACAAGCTCACTTCACTCCACCTGGTGCAGTGGCACCCCAAGTGGGGTCACAGAGGGTGAAAAATGCAATTTGTGTGGGGCAGTGCTTATCGCACAACTTGTTTAAAGCAGCCAATTACACAATGCAAGGATGTGAGAGTGTGCAGGGTGAGCTGGGTCAATCACGGCAAGCAGAACTAGGAAATAAAGAGTTTTTCTTTTTTCTTCTTTACTTCCCTCGTGCATATTTTGGAGATGCTGTACTGTATCTGCTCCCGCTATCTACAGTTTAAAACCTCACTGTGGTTTAGAAGTAAACAGCCTGACTATAATGAAAAATAAAAATGTTACCCAGACACTAATGCACCTTTATTATTTACCAGCATTTCATACACCAGCCTGCACTTTCCGCAGTTCATGATCTACTTGTGTTTGTAGTACATTCCTATCCAATGTACTGTACACACCATATTGTAATACACTCTCTACATTAATGCTCCTTCAATGGTCCATTCAGGTCATTTCATATGCCTGGCCAAGGCCAGTTGAAGCCTAACTGTTGCTCAGTTCACCACTTAAGGCATGAGGGAGCATTACTCCAGTCTACAGATATCTATTGCCCGAGTAGAAGCCATTGCAGAAGTCTTATTTATGCTGCATTTACCCCGGTTATGGAAGATTACACTGGGTGACTACAGGGCTGTGTTGCAATGTATTCCAATTCAAATATGAAGCCATTCCATGTTAACTTCCTGAGGCAAGAGAGTAAAACTTTACAACGTGAGTAAAAACCAACATGTCCTCATTCCAACCTCATTAAATAAGGCATCTGGTCATTGGCTTCAAACGCTTCAAACTTAGATTCCATCAAGTTAGCAATAATAAATATGCAACATCCGGTTAGACTTTCAAAATAAAGGTACAAATTCTACTTGGTTCAGTTGAGGGAAAGATCATTAAAATGAGTATGTTAGTTAGGTAAATTAAATGCACAACATGTAATTCTGCCACTATGTGGCTAAAAGAACAACAAAATATTTAATTTGATGATGTTGTGATTGGCACAGGATCATGCGATTTGTTATCTTCACATTTAAAAAAACATTCTTCTAATGCAAATTGTTTTACCAAATCATGAGTCTAACATTATTCTCACTTAACCTACTCAGCTGTTGCTTAGTTGCTTGATTAGCGGTAAATAGCACTAATTGTCTTGTAACAGTACCTCAGTTAGCAAATGCTATGCTTCAAAACACTTTACAGGGACACTCACTGTATTGTTACTAAAAAGCAGCCTAAGAAAAACCACCAAAATATTCAAGAAACCAGAAGAGAGACCACCATTGTTAGAGTAATCTAGCTAGCATCAGCTTAGCTTAGCGTTTCTGCTTGTAACATTTATCCATGGTAATCAGGAGGACACTCAAGTAATCAGAATCAACAATTGTTAAGAACTGAAATCGAGAATCAGAATTATTAAAATCCAAACAATACCCAACCCTAGTCACATGTGCTGTCTTCCCTCCTCAGTCTTACACGTATTATCTGACGAATCCGGTGTTTTCAGAGAGGTTATAGAGACTAGCTAGTAACGGCTAGCAAGAAATGCACCATTACCTTCTATAAATCACAGATTTCTCTGCATTTTAACGTTGTTGGAAACATTTGGGAAAAAATAGAACATATGTTTGTGTTTTTAGACATTTTAAAATGTTACATTTTATTGCTTTGACGTTTGAAACATCATGTACGTAAGTCAATGTACATAACTATATACATAATGTAACTTATGTTAAACAAACCCTGGTTCTCCTGTGTGAAAGCCCTGTGTTTGTCTGAGCCATCCTTCCAGCCCACCTCCTCCAAACACAGGCTGTCACCTGACTTTTCTAGCACATCCAAATATAATACAAGAGGGATGCCACCAGAAATGATGCTGAAGGGGTACCTACAGGGTTGTAGCTTGAAGTGTAGGAGCACTGAGCTGCGGTATTTGATACAGTGTGAGTGAGAACATGCTGGTAAAAACACTACAAAGATCACAATTGTAGTATTTTAAGTCAAATGTTTGTCTTGTTTTCTTGTCTCATGTTTTTGAGAAGTATAGGACCGCACTTCTTCACTCTGATCAATACTGAAGCAATGCCATTCATCACAGACATTTTCAAGTGTGACCAATCAGTTTTAAAATCGCTTTATAAATGTGGTTTATATTTGAGAAATAAGAGTCCTTGAAGAATCTTGAATGAATCAGACGACTCATCCTTCAACTTCCTCATCCTTCAGCTGCTAAGAATTGTTACATATCACCCATTCTAAAGAACTGAGACATGAGTCCAACCAAAAAAAGGAAAAAAAATATATATATTAATGGCAACCCTCTGATTCCCTTTTTTTGGTCAAAATTTATTCTTTAAGGATTTATATTTATATATACACACATATATATATATATATGATACAACGGGAATCCTCGTCAAGCACTGGTAAGCTTTCCATGTTTCGAACTGTTTCAAAATGTTTCAACTCTGTAGCCCTTCTCCATCAAAGCTAAGTAAGAATTATGGTTTAAAAAAATGTGTATTTTGATTTGCATTTAGAGACCTCTTATCGACTTTAAAAAATGAAATGGCTGCTCTCTATGACTGTGCAGTGAAATGAAAGACTATAACATTTTGTCAACTACAGAACTCTGTCAGATGGAAAATTGACATTTAATAAAAAA
>JAJHUR010078831.1:0-16160 GCA_027495735.1 Lutjanus campechanus
TAGGAACACCTCTGAAAATGATTGTTTGTGTTTTTTTCTGAAAAGATCCAGTCAGCTATGGGTGTGACAGCAGCAGCAATCCAGTCGTGTGTTAAAGGTTGCATCCCACCTCTGCCCACATCTGCTGCCAGAAGTCAAATATACAAACTGCCCTTGACCTTCAAGTCAAACCTCATAATCACAAGCGCTACTATTTTAAGCCCTGAATATATTTTTGTCCAAGTGTATCTGCTTTGTCCTTTTTTGGCAAATGTTTCCATCTCAGGGCAATAAACAATAGGAGGAGAGAAAGACTGGTTCTGGTGCCACAAAATGATGAGTAGCCTCTCTCATCTATGGAAAACTGCCAAATTTAAATTGGTAACAAGGACATACTTGAAGAAAGAAACACATTTTAAAATTGGAACTTAAAATAGCTAAAAATAGCATCTTTTGAAACATCAGATCAGATCCATAAAAAATGCTCCAGACACAGTATTTTTTAAGCATATGACAGATTTATATGAGAGAAATGATCATTTGATGCCCTCCTCAGGCCTAATCAAACTCCATGTTATGAGAAGCATGTTGAATGGACACATTAGGAGCAAGATTATAGCTCATAAAAAGTACCTTCTCAATAAACATATGAAAAAAGTAACTGGTACCACTGTAGGAAGCTAAGGAATGTACTGCTGTGGACAAGGTCAGCAGGAAGATGTACTTCAGGCGCATAAAAAAAAAAAAAAAAAATCAATATCAGTTTAAATGCACGCTATATTTAGAACATTTTCACTGCTTTACTTTGCTGTCAGACAGCCCTTTCTAATGGGAAACCACTGAAACATAAACCAAATATCGCACTTTCTAAACCAACCAAACTATAATCAGTCCTTTTACCTTGCAGAACGCCAGAGTTGCTGGTGTACTGCTGCCTCGATCGGTTAGTGTGTTTGTGTTATTGTGTGTTTTTGTTTCTTGTTCTGTTTGTTTGGTACTGACCCCAACAAACATCACATTATCATTAGATTTATTATTATTTTTTCACTGTGTTGTGCAGCCCAAGTGACGACCAGCATCTACTGTAGGTAATGGATAAGTACCTCACACAACCCCACTTAAAAAAAATCAGATCTATTCCTTGTGTGATGATCTTACCACTTAATTCTCCAAATGAGCTGAAAATACAGACAATAAACTGCTGCAGCAGTTTAACATTTTCTAACCTGCAGTCGCATGGAACAAACACTTTTTTTAAAAATAGAAAAATAAGCACATGCTCTAACACTGTAAACATTCAAAAACAACAAACAGATACAGCTTACATTAAATTAATGTGCATGATTAAAAATGCAGACAATGTTTATGTGAAATGTAGTGAAATTTAAAATCCATTGATCCATAGATTTGAAGGAATATGAAATTATCTTAAACTGTGAGCTCAGTTTAGTTTGGCACAGACTTCACTATGACAATCACCTGACCATGAGGAGCCACTTCAATTCTCACCACAAGAGGGCGTAATTGATCAAATTTAAGTCAGAGTAGTGCACCACTTGACATGCAGCACAATGTTCAATCTGAGGCAGATTTAACGACATTAAACTGATGACATTCTCTTTTAAAACAGTCCAAAACTTCTTGAATTAAACATCTTTGATTCAACCTTTGTATTTTATTATAACACCCAGCTATTGGTTTTTGGCCTTTTCTGAGGCAGAACCGCACGGCTGCATCTCACACAGTTCAATACAGTTCAATGATCCCCATCTTCAGTGTGTTGGATCCACTGTGCTTCAGCTTGACCATTCGAGCAGCCACGAGCAGCAGAACGCCGGTGAGGAACTCCATGCCATAAGAGAGCCAAGCCAGACCCAGAGACCAGCCGAAGGAGGTGCGAACATAAGCCAGACCCTCCGGGCCCACCCGCCTCTCTGTCTCAGCCAGGGCCTGGTACGAGTAGATGATGTAGAGGCTCACACCAGAGAGGGTCAGCAGACCTGGAGAGGGATGACAATCAATCACAATCACAAAAACAGGAGAGACTTTGATATTGGTTCTAATTAGGACATTATTTTGGTAACACTCTGTATGACGCACATGTCTATAATGCATTATAATGATTCATAAACATAATAATGTGTTATACAGTGACTATAGCGATATATAATTGTAGTTAAAATAATAATAAAAAATAAGGACAAAAAGATGTCATCACGTAATGCAAACTCATATTCATAATGCTTTATAACAATAATCATAACACATTATAAAGCATTTTATAACAGTTTATAAGGTCAAGTTTTATAATACTTCATAATTGCAGAGTTGTGATACATTATAACCATTTTCTAATACTCACTGTTATAATATTTTATAATGCATTATAAACGCAATATAATGCATTATAACATTGATTACAATAATGTATTACAACTATGAGAATGATAATACACTATGATCCTGGAGTCACCAGCAATTATTGAGTATTAAGTAATACAATTCCTGAGGTATAGATTAATACATCATATGCTGGTTATAAGTCATTTAAAGTTTAATATGTCACTTTTGGTTTAAGTAAAGTGAAAAAATAAATCTATGCCAGAAAAGCGCAGAAAATGCCGTAAAAGTAATTAATTTGTTTGAAACTGAGTACTCCAATTTGACCCAACGTTTTGATGATGAACAACTGAATGGTGGACATTTTCATTTCATTTATGTAATGTTCCCCCCTAAAATACAGTTGTAAAAATTATAATTATCTTATAATGCATTATACTTAACATTATACAGCATTATAACGTGATTATAATAGATTATAAAATGGCGTTTTATCTGTGAGTATTAAAGTACACTATCATCCTAATAATGTTAGTGAGTGAGCAATTATGAAGTAGTATGATACTTGATGTCATCATAAACTGCTTTATAATGTGTTATCATTATTGTTAAAAGGCATTATGAATATTTGTGACTGCTTTCAACTGTAATAATATATTACAATATGCACTTTATAATGCCCTATAAGTATGTTTATAACACATTATAGAAAAGGGTGTCATAGAAAGTGATCGTACTGGTGTTTACTCTTTATCTAATCAGGTTGTTTTGAAATTGGTGCTTTATATATCTTCATCTACAGTAAGTGGGTACTCCAGGATGTAGAGTGGAGCTGCAAGGCCCTCTATTCATTTAAAAACAGTTTATATGTTTTCTTTTTTAGATACTGGCCCTCAAGACTTCTTAAGTCAATGCACAAGCTATTACAGAGCGGAAATTCATGCGAGTCAGAGTTCCGTGCTGAGAGCTCATCAATAAAAACCAACCGCAATGCCAAGCCATTAGCCTCCCAAAATCTCATATTGTGAGAGACAGGAAATATGGTGACGCACGTGATGTCTGCTTACACGACATCCTAAGCACCAGAGACTAGACCGAGACACATGCACGCACACACACACACAGTTCCCACAAGTTTCATAGTGTTGCTATTGGAAACCCTTTTAATTTTGACGGCTTGCTACTGGTTTTAAGGGGATGCAAGCGGAGCGGAGAGGCTACCCAGTATGGGACTAATAATCCTTTTATTACTATTACACCCCGAGGTGCTACGAGCTCACAGAACAATGACGAATCTGCATCTGATTGTTATGCAGTTCACTGTGAAGAGCAAAAAAAACCGGAGAAACAGATCGGAAACTGCCTCACATACACACTGTACATGCAGAAAGAACTACTACTACTACTATTACTACTACTACTACTTCCACCACTTGTACTGCTACTACTACCACCAGAGTTGAAACAAATAGTTGATTAACTGATTGGTGGATCGACAGAATGTTATATGCAACAATTTTGAAAACTGATACATTGTTTAAGCCATTTTTGAGCAAAAATATCAAACATTCATTGGTATCAAGTTCTGAAATATGAAGATTTGCTGCTTTTTTATGTCGTATGATAGGAAACTGAATATGTTTGAGGTTTGGGGTTTGAACTGTTTTCAGATGGTCAAACAAACAGGCAAAACGTCAGCCTGGGCTATGGGACATTACGAGCTACGGATGGAGACAAATTAACATGTGGGTGTGTCAATCAGTCGCTTGGTCCAGTATTTCAGTCTAGACCATAAACTGGCCCAGACTGAAATATCTCAACAACTATTGGTCGGATTTCCATTTGTATAGACATTCTTGACTACCACAGGATCCAGTCCCCAGGTGATCCCCTAACTTTTCCTCATAAGGTGTCATAAAGTGCCATCATAAGGTTGACGTTTGTGGTATTGCGTGGAGAATGTCTTAACATCCGTCGGATGGGATTGCCAGGAAATCTGATACAGACATTCATTTTTTTCCACATAGGATAAATATCTTTAGCGCCATCATCGGGTCAGAATTTCTATTTGTCCTCTAGTTTATGATCAATGCCTGCAAAACTAATGACATTCCTATGTACTTTATGTTTAGTGCTAATTAGCAAATATTAACAGGCCACAGTTGGACAGTGAACATGGTAAACATTAGTCGGTGAGTCTTGTCAACCAAGTTTTCAACACCTCAAACTCTTTAGCATTAGCATTTGCCTCATATTTTCACTCAGTCTTGTTCACAATTTTCTGACTTTTAAAGACCAAACAACAGATCTTTTTCACAGCAGTCATACTGATATGAAATAATAGGGTGAACACAGGTGTTACCAATGATACTAATTAAGGTCCCATTCTATTTAGTGCAGCAGAGCCTTTCCAGTGAGCAAACATGCACAATAGCAGCACCCTGACTCTGTTTGACCTGAATGCAGCAGAATCTTAATCAGTATTATGGGTAACACCTGTGTTTATCCTATTATTTCATGGTAATATGGCTGCTGTGAAAAAGGTCTATTAATCACTTACTACTTCAAAAACTATGACAACTGATACTTCAACTAACATTTAGACCGTTTTTACCACTCGTTCTACTGCTGCTGTCACTGTTATTGATCACAATAGATTTTCAGGCACAACAACAGCAATAATAACAATGTTTGTGTAAGGGATAATGTACAGTCACAAGGTCATTGTTGTGAAATAAACCCTGACAGGGTGATGCAGGATGCAGATTTATTTCACAAAAATAACCCGCTCACCATAAATTATTCTGCTTATTACATGGTTACTTAACAAAATAAACATAAATTGATTTTTTAAAAAGGATTTTGTTGATTTAAAAATTATTTTATTGCCCCTCCAGAGTCTATGATCAGAACTGTGTCCATAGCAACGGCCTGGCCTTCATAGCAATGATCTGCTATAAAGAAATAACAGACCTTAGAATACTGCAATTTACAAATTAGAACTGAATATTTAACAAAGCCATGTTTTTAAAAAAAAGTTAATGAAATTACATCATGTACTTCTCCTGATCGTCATAAGTGTGATTTGTTTTCTAACAATGAAGCACTTTGTGAATGTTCTAATTTCAGAGGAAACCTGAAATTACGCTGAAAATGAAGTACACGGGAAGCAATGGAATGACCCTGCAGGGAGGCCTGACAAATAGTCATTAGCTGTTTAATGGTTGGTGAGGAAAGGAGTTGCAACATTAGAGTGAAGACAGAACAAAACAATTAACAGAGAATTCTAATGATCATATCTGTCTATATACATATACACTGTACTGTCAGCTGGGATAGACTCCAGCCCCCCTGCGACGCTTCAAGGATAAGCAGTTACAGATAACTGATAGAGTGAATGTATACGTACACACACACACCTCACTCTCACCCTCTTTTTTTTGGTATTAACAAACCATTCTTATTGGTGTTTTGAGGTTTATTAACAAATTTGTAAAGATGAAATCAAAAAATATTCAGATATTAATGAATATGAATATGAAGCTACCAATAAATCAAACAGAAATATAATTTTTACGAGCAGCAGAAGGCTCCAAAAATATGGTGGACAACAAAGACACCAAAGAGAAAGAAATGCCTGGTCTGGCCAGAATTGGGCAGTCAACAAGTTCACAAGACAAGTCCAATCTAATTCAAGCCTTTATTTCATTCCACACATTGCCATGTGCTGCTTATTAAAGTGAGACTATAAAGAGTCTTTTTTAAGTATGTGTTTATCCATCACAAGGTCCTCTTTATGGAGGTCATAAGGCACTGGCAGGAGAGCACCCGAGAGATCCAGAGGGAAGAGCTCTGCCAGATGCTCAGACACTGTAGCTAATGTGCACATAACTTGATTGCTGTAAATACCCAGATTAACATAACAGCTTTAACATGGTTAAGGGTAATCTAACTTTTCCAATAACCTAAATTTACACAATTTGTTTGATAGTCGAATAATTATCAAGGTGTCTGGTGTGTGGGACCTTACAGAGAAGCAGGAAAATAGTCACATGTGGACGTTTTTTTGACAAAAAATAAGTTCGTAACTACCAGCTATGGTGCTCACGGTTCAGTTTTTTGAGAACACACAGATTTTCATTCAGTTTATTCTGATACCTGTGTGTCACAGATTTAAAACACACAGCAAAATCAGCAAGTTTTTATTTTAGACTCATGACAAATGAAGCATTATGCCTCATTCGTCCCTAACTGTCTTTCTCTCCCCCTCTCTCTGTACCCACTTATTCTCAATCAGCTATCCATGGGCATTCACTCTTCAAGTCAACCAACCAGATTTAGCCACAGTCTCCATTAGCCGATCATGCTGTTGTGTCAGAACTTCTCTGCCACGTTCTGCCCCCAGTTCTTCTAATCCAGTGCCCCAGTTGAGCTCATCAGAAGTCCAGTCCTCATCTCATCCAGATCATCAGCCATCCCTTCGCCACCACCACTAGTGTCTAGACTCCAACAGGGGGGTTTCCTTTACCGATCACGGCTTCACTGCCTCCATTATACATGATGATGTCACGATGGAGTCTAACCGCCAAAGACTTTCCGCAGTTCTCTCTCAACTGTGCTCATGTCAAATAAATATATTTTGTACACTCAGAACGAAGTCTCTCCTGATTGAAATCGCTTTGTTCCATTCACCAGATAACCAGCTTAAGGTGTTACATGGCAGTTGCAATATTTGGAGTATTGTCTTAATCTTAAAACTTCAACAATTAGTGTCCTCAGTTCCCTAAAACTTACTGAGTGCTGTTAAAAGAAAAGATGATGTATCACAGTGGTAAACATGCCACCATCCGAACTTGTTTTGGAATGTATTGCAGGAATCAAATTCAGAATAAGTGTTTATTTACAAAAAAACAATAAAGTTAATCACTGTAAATATTAAATACCCTGTCTTTGTACTGTATTCGATTAAATATAGGTTGAAGAGTATTCGCAAATCATTGCACTCTGTTTTTATTCATGTTTTACACAATGTCTCAACTTTCTGGAATTGGGGTTTATGCTGTATATACTTTTTGTGGCTTATGTGAATCACCAGCCTGTGCAGGTTTCAGGAGACCTTAACAACCGTTATCCTCAATTGTTCCGCACAAACAATGTCAAATTAAAGCCAGTATGAAATGAAATACAGAACGATAGAGACACAAATTTGGGACACAGTTGTTTCGAAGGCAATTTTACTTGACTGTCATGCCTCCCCACAGACCAATAAAAGTTCCCATAAACCGTCCTGCAGAGTCCAGGATGAAGCACTTCTGATGTAACAGAAGAAAGAGCAGCGACACACACACCTGCCCGTTCATGCATGCTTAACCAACATGGCCAAATGAAACAGCCAGTCAGTCTTGGGTGGTAATAAACGTCAGTCCCTTTGACCACATGAGGTCAATAACTATAACTGAGGTCAGTCAGTTTCAGCTCTGCACATAAAGTGCCACCGTCTGCTCAGGTTCGCCACATGGCCCCGCTTTATAGCCACACTCCAGCTGTACATATTCCACCAAGCACTCCACAGATTTTTAGTGTTTCCTACCTTCCTCTGTAATATCATTAAATGTTGTATGAATGGAGACATTGATTTTGAGCATTTTCGAGTTTAAATTGTTTTTGATGTTGATGTTGCTTTCCATCAGAACTAAAACATCAAATGAAATAATTACTTACAACTGGACATGACTTGCACAGTCATTATGTATTAATTAACTGTGTTGGAATTGCCATATTCTTTGTTTTATGCTTTGTGCGAACAAATCAAACCCTGACAATAAGCACATTTAAATTTCATTTTCCGCCAAACATATGTTTCCGATGGAAAAAGGGCGAGATGGAGTGCCCACGGTATCTGCGGTATCCCGTTCCTCACCACACAGCCATTTGAGTGAAATGATCTTTAACAGCAAGCGTCGGTACAATTGACTGCTCTCACCTTTATATCAGCACCTAATGGCTCCTGCTTTATTTAACACTGAGGTAAATGATCCAAAGCAGAATTGCGTTGATGTCTGCACTCTCTCTTGCACTTACTGTGATGCATTCTGTCATTTCTATTAACACCATCTCTCCAACTTAGTGGCAATAGTGTGTAATTTCAATGTTTCAGCCACCACTGAATCTTAAATGTGATAAAAGGCACAATGTCTTCGAAATAGACAACATGGACACAGAAGTTGTGAGACAACACTGTCCTCCACTGTGCAGATGGGAACTCCCAACTCTTTTTATGCTCTTTGATACACTGGTAGCATTGATTCATCATGGTGCGTGAGTGCCACTGGGGATTGTGGTTTTTATTTTAATGGATCTGTCTTGAATGGTTGCCAAATCAATTTGAAAAAAATTCCCTAATTAATTCACTGACGTCACCACATAACAGCCATCTCGACTATAAACTATAAACCAGCAAAAAAAATGTCAATCAGCATAAACCACCAGGCTCTGAACAGACACACACACTAACAAAAAGTGACATTTGCATTTTGTAACATAAAATAACAAACTTAACAAACTATGAGGCCTGTATTTTAGACTGGGGAATGTTTTTTTTTAACTTCACATTGCCTTTAGCAGTGATATAATTTACCTTAGAATAGATTTTATTGAGTGTGTTTGTGAGAGTCAAAGTGTGCATGCACATGAGTTCTTTTTGGACACATTCATAAAAAACTTTTTGGCGCTTTTGTGCACCTACAGCCAGTTTCGCTAGCTATCAGATGGACCGACTACTATAGAACGATGGCTTCTCAGTAGTGGTCGACCGATATTATCGACCCAGTATTGGCCTTTCACAGCTATATCTGTCTGCATGGGTATCAGCATATATATTGTCCAATATGAGCTTATATGAAAACTTTTCTTAGCAGATCATAATGCAGATTGTTTTTATTTGTTAACTTTATAAGCAGCATTTTATGTATATTTGATTATTTTTCTTAATTTGGGTTTAATATATACATATATTTTGCTCTATTTGTCTTTTTAATGTATAGTTATTTATTAATAATATATTACAAATTTGGTACACATACAATGAACTCACACAAACTACACACACCTGTGCACTTTGTTATAATATCTTATTATCACTTTTTGACTCCTCTGCCAATTTGCTAGACACAGGCAGCTTTTCTTATCTGTCTGCATTGCGGGCAGCTTGGCCCTTCGCTCATCTCTCACTCCGTTTCTATTTGTCCCTGAACAGATTAAGCCCCTATCCATGAGACATAAAGCATTCACATGAGGATTGTTCTGAACCACTTCTCTGTGCAAATCTTGAACTGTCATGACTGTGGTCTCTTTGCAAAGGCTTCGATAAAACTCTCAAAGGCAACATCGATTTCAGGATCTTTATTTCAGATTTCCACCACAATAATTATTAACATTAATAATTATGAACTAATATCAAGCTGGACAATAAACTTATGCTTGTATGTGTGTTTAGGTATATATTCTATATTCTGTATATTATATATTGTATAAAGAATTTTGAATAATATATTGATATAGGGTTTTTTTGCTCTCTAATATTGGTATTGGCACTGGCCTCAAAATCTATTTTGTATTGGTTGGACTTCTCAACTGCTCAAGACACGGGCCAACGGGAAACCGGACAGAAAAAAGGGCATCACAGACACCAATGTCTTTATTCAGGGGGGGCGGTTAAAGCTACCTAAAAGACCCTTTTTATACAATATTTTTGGTTACTTGAGACCATTTCATGACCAGTTAAAAACTCCTTTTAGTAGCTTTGGGAACCACTGACCTACGCTACAAGCCACACTGAGGTGAAACAGCTGGACTTCAAGATGGACACAGTGAGGATCTGACCTCAACTTACTGCAGATGAAGAAGTAGCAGGCTGTGCGCGTGAGGAGGACAGGGCTCCGAGCCAGGGAGCTCACCAACCCACAGATGCCACCAAACAGCAGCAGGACCAGGCTGAGGGGAAGCATCACCACTATGGCACTGTGCATGTGCAGCTCAGTCTCAGAGTACCTGGAGTAGTTAGTTGTGATGGAGTCTGAGTCTGCCGGCTGCTTCCCACCTGGATGTTAGGGTTAAAAACGGAAGATTAGTTATGATTAAGTTATATAAAAACAAAACATTTCGCCTGAGTGCTGAAATTTCAATAACTAAGAGAAAAAGAAAAGTAGCCTACCTTCGTTGATGCTCCACAGTCCCGAGTGGTAGGTCAAGTCTTCTAAATCGCTCATGTTCATGGGATTAATCTCTATGATGTACCAATACTCTGTGCCGAGGGAAGTGGCCAAAAAGGCGAAACTCAGGATGCCGCAGATGCCAGCTGCGATCACCAGACAGCCTAATGTTACCTTCATCCTGAACAGATGAGGTTTGAATTTGCGCGTAACGGTGAGGACTGATTTTTCTAGTGTTAATCAAGTCTTTTAAACGTTGACGCGCTCATTACGGAATGCAAAAGAACACAATGTTATGGCGTCGAGGTTATCCAAAAACGTTCCCGTTGAAGCAGCAATTAAACCCTACAGAATAGAGGTGGACATCTACTTATATTTAACTGAAAGAATCAAGTCACAGAGCTGCAAGGGGATTATAACAGTTTGAGTGAACGGCAGCAGCTTCTGTATGGGAGGGACTTGAATTTATTTGGGAGGCGCGCGCGATTACGCACGACATGGAGGGAGAACATAATATGGGAATATGGGAAACTGAGGAGTCAGCTGAGCTCAAACAATGAAAAGAGACAGATATCTGTGGGCATATCTGCGGAAGCCCATTTAGACCAATGTGATGAAAAAAGATCATTATAATGCGACACTTTCTCTGAATAATTATTGATCACAAATAGTCATATTTATGGCCAGATAATGATTTAAACAAAGTAATTATTTCGAGGTTCTAGAGTTGTTGTTTTTTTTTTTGTTTTTTTTTTTACATACTAAGCTTTTTATGAGCTTTTTTCAACTTCTGATGGGGGGCATGCCAGAAAAAGTTTAGGAACCACAGAGTTGGTGAATGAGCACCACTGGACAGATCCACATTAATGGATCCACAATCCATTAATCTCCATACACACTGCCTGGCTCCCCAAAAAGTCACACACTAATAGCTACAGCAAGCATTCGCCATGGCATTGTTTCAGAGCCGGTCCTGACCTCCATGGGGCCCTGAGCAAAGTTCTGCTCAGGGGCCCTCTGAACTGACCGGAGAGCCATTTAAATTATTTGCCACACAGTCACACCACAGTGCTTCCACTACAATCCCTTTCAAACAGTTTGCTCCATCTGTCAGTCAAAGAATAAGTAGATCTATATAGAACAGAATGAGGTATAAGACACTATATTTATTGATTTTTTTTTTGTGTAGAATCTTAAGATAAGTAAATACTGACATTAAAATAAATAGGAAATTTTAGAATATATAAAATGTAGAAAATACTAAAACATAACACTGAGCTTTGGGCCTGATGCCTGGTAATTAGTTAGTTCATTGATTTTAAATTCCATATTTAATCAGTCATCAGTCACTGTCAATCCACTAATTTCCATCTTGCATTAGTTCAGAGCTGTATTCAGTGGTGGACTTTAAGCACTGTACTTATTTTACACTTTACTTGAGTTCTATTTTATCCAACTTTATGTTTCTACACTACATCCCAGAGGCAAATACTGTACTTTTTAATCCACAAAGCTGAAAAAGGCTGCTTTCTGACTTAGAGATACATGGTTCTCACAGGACAGTGATGCTACAGACATTTGATGATCTTTTAGACCATGATGCATTGCTGTAGATTAAACTTAATCAAGGGGGGTTTCACTATTTTAAAAAAAATCAGCGATGCCCAGCACACAGGAGAGGCCTGATGTAGCTAGTTACTGTAATTAACCAGCAAAACAGACGCCAAACTATACTTAATGGTGGGTGTGGTGGGTGTGGAGAGGGCGGGGACTATTTGCATATTCATGAATCCTCAAATACTAAATAAAGGAAAGATGTAGAGCTATATGTAAACCATTTTAACAAGGTATTTATGCTGTAAAATTTACAGTAACTTACTGGCAGCAATTAGCTGGTAAGGTGCTGTAAATAGTATGATAACTTTGAATCTAATTGCAGTACCACAGTCCTGTAATTGTTATTACAGTAATAATCAGCATGCTGCATTGTTTATAACACTAACACTAATTCAACCACTGTAAAAGGCATCACTGTATTAATTTCAGTACCATAAATTAAAAACTGTAGAATAATGACATATTGAAAAATGAAGACACCTTTTTAATCACAAAAAATTAACTTTTAAATACTTAAATACGTTCTAAAAAACATTTTTTTAAAAGATCTTAGTGTTCTAGTTTGGCTGTTTCACATTAATGAGAGTTCAAACTAATGCTGAATGTTTTCTGGATGAGTAAGTGTCTGTCTGTGAGTCATACAGCTATGAGTCATACAGCTGTGCATACAGCTGTGATTATGGCTGTTTTGTTTTTTTTCTGTCAACATACTTTTTTTTTTAAAGGTTTTCCACTAGTGGCAGAGATGTTTGAGGGTGCAAACTCCACCTCTCATTCATTCATTTAATTACCTTCTCAAAAAGCAGTGCAATATTTGTGCATATCCAAAAACATGTTATCAAATGTTTAAGATAATGTTTGAAAGCGGGTTTGTTTTTCCCCCCGATCACAAATGTAAGATTTATTTTTGTGCATGTATCTCTACCCCAGTCTTGCAAACTGTTGGCTATTTGATTTGTTTACAACACAGAGCAGAAGTGGTTGTGCCACAAACTGCTGTATAAACTCCAACTGAGACACATATTCTGGATTTGCTGTTTACATGTCCAAACAATACTCCCAAAACCACAATAGAATAACAGCACATCCCACATCTTAATCAGAATATCCAACCAGAATAAGCTGTTTACACGACCTGTATCAAATTCAGAATATTACCATATTATGAATATTAGTGGAAAATTAGTGTGCATGAAAACATAGCAACTGATGCACAACATTTAAGGCAGTGGTCCTCAACAGGGGGTCTGAGACCCCTAGGGTGGCTTCAGTCACTGCAGGGAGCCTCCAAAAATTTGTTTGATCTTTTTTTTCCCTCAAAACTTTAATTTTGTCTGAAATTATCTTTGAAAATACACATCATTTTTATGGATGTGTTCAAATGTGACATCTAGGGCTTCACAGAGATTTTCCAAATACAGATACTGTGGTAAAATGCAGCTTACTTTTGCATACAGTCAGTCTTGGATCATCCTTAAACTTACAATTTATTTGTCTTTTAAGTTATACAAATTGTACTCGGTGTGTTTTGCCAAAAGAGAATAAAAATTATTTTCCTTTGTGCAAATCACACCACCATTTATTTATATTCTGCAATTTGTTATAAGACAAATAACTTTTCTGTCCAATTTACCCCACCGAGTTTCTCACCCAGCCCCACCCCCACCCCCAAGGTAAGCAGTCCCCACCACCAAGGAGGCGCGGTTGTTTAAGAAATGAGAAACTACTCACTACATCAGTTAGGGTTAAATAACTTGTTGCCAGCTGAAACATATTAATCACTGCAGTAATTCTCTAGTAGTGGAAGGATCTTACCTATTTGCTTAGTTAAATCCAGGTGGTGACTTTTTTTTTGGGCTGGCAGTGTATATTACCATCAGCAAAAAGTTGAATGAAAAAGGTTATATAATAAATAAATAATAAATGTGTAAACAAAAAGAACAAGTTTAATGAATAAAAACAGAGGACATTTAAAATGACAGATATACAGTGTTACAAAGACGACATGAAGGCATATGAAGGGAAAATGGAAATAAGAGTAAAGGGAGAAATCAGTCAGTTGCTTTTCCAGCTACAATTAATCTCTCCCACGACGCCCATCTCATTCATCAGCATCTATTCTCAAGTCACTCTTCGCCCATAGCTGTCTTGATGATATCTGCTCTTCTCAATCTGGCTGCCTCCTCAAACTTGGTGATGGCCTCGTTAGAGGATTTGTTCTGTTGAGTGGAGGAAATGAAATCTGGATCAGAAATTATGCCTACGTCCCTTGTTCTCACAGGAACTTATTAACACTTTGTAGGTGTTAGTTTTAAGAGGTTATACAACCAAGAAAATGCCATAAGAAAACAGATTGGAATAAATATGTTGGCAGATACATAGTTTTCTTCAAATTAAACAGTCACTTGATTCACTTATGAATTATGTAAGTCAGTAATTTGAATGGTCTCCTGAAGAACGTACAATGATGAACTTGTGCCTCTCCTTCTGTAGTTTGAAGAATTCCTCCACACTCAGTTCTTCTACTTTCTTCTTCAGGGCGATGAAGTGGCAGGACGGCGAATGAGATTTGTGCTCCTTTCTGGCAACAAAACAAGAGAGTGATTAGAAGAACGCAAACATTTAACTTTAACGACCATGAGCAAATTGTGCACACTCACACGGAAGGAACGGACAAATGGCACTGTTGTACTTTCTCTAAATCAAATGATTTCTGTAAAGCTACCACAAGGAGTTTTTAACCGGTTATGAAACAATCTTAATTCCATACCGATGCCTCTATATGACCCACATAAACGAATGAGACCATTTGCGAGAAGATTAGCGATTTCTGTATAATTATTCTTAATGCTTGTCACCGGGTCAGATTCTCCTTGAAACGAGATGAAACAAGCCTGTGTTCACATTTTCCCAGGAAGAGTTGTAGTGAGTAGGACATTAGGCAGTTAAAAGGAGGCAGGAGATTTTTATTTAGATTATTTTATTTTTGATGTTATATTTTGTTGTTATCATGGTGGAAACATCATCACTTTTGTCCACAGGGGCGTACAAAATCAGCAAAATATGAAAATTTCTTGTTGTAGCTTTAAGATTTCTGCAAGGAAAGAAGACTCAGTACAAGTCTGCTTACTATGGAGAAAACATCCATTAATTTACAACACTAAATAATATATACCATATTGTGAAGTCTTACAGTAACTCAAGCCGTTTCATTTCAGTGGCCATGAATATAAAGTATTTAGAGTCAGATAGTCAGTGCCTGAAGTGCAGCCGCATCAGTTGCAAACACTGCAAAATTATGTAACAAACCAAGGACGAAAGTTCTGTGAATATAAATAACATAAGTGGAAAATTTCACTGGAAATGGAACAGCGGTCACAAGCAAACTCTCACACACTACATGAAAAACACTTAAAAGGGACAGGTGCTCTACAACATTTTAAACTACAGCCTTGAAAATTAATGTTGAGAGTCAACAGCTCTTAGTCTAATCTCAGGCAATTGTATTTAGTTGTAGAGTACTTGGCTTATTTTGTCCCCTGGTTGTATCACCGGATCTCCCACACAGGCAGATTTTGTTACCAGTCCCCGAAGTCATGAGAGCTGCATCACATTGTGTTTCTGTGAATCCCTTTTTGCTAATCTATACACGCATTTGGCCAGTGTATGTCAAAGTTTTTAAAGTTGATTTTACACATCAAAGATCAGTTTAATCATGTGGAGTAGCACTCTGCCTGCAAAACAGTTGATAATGTCTTCTGAAGATTTGAGAAGTCTGAGAAAATTACATTGATGTCTTGGGGACTACAAATTTTTAACAGAGAGCCTGTGTTACAGACTAAATGTGGAGTTTGAAATATGTGGCTGTTAATGTAAAGGATCCAGTGTTTATGGAGCATGACAATTCAAGAAAATAATAAAAACACAGTAAGCAAAAAAGATTGAGGTATCTTTGCCTATGCTACCTCAAATTTGACCATTCTGTCTCTCGAGCCCCTTAACTTTTTTTTTTTT
>JAJHUR010078832.1:0-14349 GCA_027495735.1 Lutjanus campechanus
AGGATTATGAGCCTTTTTATTGTTTCTATTTTTTGTGTGTGTGTGTGTGTTGCAAGATTTATTGTTATCGTGAAGGTGGGTCATGGACCAAAAAGTATATCACATGATGACAGCCCACACACGGGTGATATAAAAGTTTGACATACAGAAATATAACAACCCCAATTCCAAAAAAACACAACTTTGTTGTGGGACATGGTGTGTAAAATGTAGAAGAAAAACAGAACTTAATGATTTGACTTGTATTCAGTTACAAAGACCAGCTATTTAATCTTCAAATTGATAAACTTTATTGTTTTTTGTAAATGTAAACCACTTCTGAATTTGATGCCGTCAAAGCTTTTCAAAAAAGTTGGGACAGGGGCAGCAAAAGACTGGAAAAGTTGTGGAATGCTCCAAGTCCACATTTCAGATTTTTTCAGAAATCATGGGCGACGTGTCCTCTGGGCTAAAGAGGAGAAGGACCATCCAGATTGTTACCAGTGCAAAGTTCAAAAGCCTGTAACATCTGTGAAGGTCCCATTGATGCTGAAAGGTACATACAGGTTTTTGGAGCAACATACGCTGCCATCCAGATGATGTCTTTTTCAGAGACGTCCTGCTTATTTCAGCAAGATGATGCCAAGACACATTCCACAAGTGTTACAACAGTGTGGCTTCGTAGTACAAGAGCTCAGGTACAAGACTGACCTGCCTGCAGTTCGCTTTCAAAACTTCAACAATTGGTGCCCTGAGTTCTAAAACACTTAGCAAGTGTTGATGAGTGTATATTTACAATAAACAATAACGTTAATCAGTTTGAAGATTAAATATCCTGTCTTTGTACTGCATTCAATTGAATATAGGTTGAGAAGTTTTTTGCAAATCACGGCATTTTGTTTTTATTAGTTTTACACAACATCGCACCTTTTATGGAATTGGGGTTACATATTTCAAGCCTTACCAACAAAAACATGAAACTTCATATTATAGAGGAACAATGCATTTTCTTGTTTTCTCTGTTTTTCTCTCTCGTCTTGATGCATTATGGGTTTTTGCACTTTGATTGCCTACTAAAATGTGTGTGTGTGTGTGTGTGTGCGTGTGTGTGTTCCAGGTGGACGGTGAGCCCAAACTGAACCAGGAGTCCAGTGGGGAGGTGGTTTTCAGTAACCCAGCCAATGAGGTGCTGACGAACTGCAGTATGACTCTCTCTGGAAGTGGCATATGGAGAGAGGATCGTGAATACAAGTGAGTGTGTGTGTGTGAGTGTGTGTGCATGTGTGTGTCTAATGTGCTTTTCAAGGTTTTAGGCTGGTTACAGTAAAGGTGCAAATTACAAATTGTTTCATCAGTAGTTTAAGTGTGGAAAGTAATATATTAACGCTGCAGTCTATAAAGTTTCACTAATAATGATAATAAGTGATGAGTTATATTTTCATCTAATAAGCAACCAATAAATATAAAAATATGCTAATCAAAGTTACACAACATTGCCAAGCACATTACTTCCTGCAGTTTGACTCTTTCTTTTCCGCATGTAATGATATTGTTATCCTCAGGGCATGTCTATCAAGTAAATTAGCATTACACGCAGTAGCAACACAAACACACGCACACACACGGCGGCGACGAGGATCACAGAACAGAACCACCAAAGCTAACGCAGCTTCCACGCTGCAGAACGAATTGCCACAAAAGCAACATGAAAAAAAATGTCACATCATCCATTCAGCTACTGTTGTTATTTAGCTGCCTTCAAATGATGTTTAACGTTAACACAGTTTCTCTTGACCGTCCCGCAATATTACAACGTTAGTCCAACATCAACCCAGCCTGTGGGTGTAGCCACATTAGCAACATGTTAGCACCAAATTCAACATGCTGATTCTCTGACATGATGCCAATAAGTTTCAACTTGGATCCTTTTTTATTACAACGTAGGTGCGTTTCCTGTCAGTGATAATGATTCATTTTAAAAATGTGGGGTGGGTATGAAAAAGTTTGAGAACCTCTGGTGTAAAATTAGCAGAATTTTGACCTAAATCAAACAGCTGTTCGTACATTTTTTGATACTTGGTGCTATGGACGAATTTAATCGACAGCAGTTGTATTTTGTGGTTTGATTCTCACTCCTAGTTGGGATTTTTGGGATGTTTATCGCATAAATTATTCATCTAGATAGCAAATTTTCTTATTGCTCTTTGTGTTACCCCACAGGCTTCAAGATATGAAGCCAAGCACCCGAATGCGTATCAAGTTCTTCTTTGTTCCTTACAAGACTGGAGAGAAGACGCTCGTGGTCGACTTCGACTGCGACACCTTCAGGGACATCAAGGGCAGCTGCACTGTCAATGTCACTGCATAAGAGTCACATTATGTTCACTCAGAAACAACATTTGTCATTAGGATTCAGAAATTTCACAATTTTTACACATATTTTTTTCTGTTTATGTATGAAGAAATATTCGCTGGCTTAACATATCACCCTTTACAGGATCTAATCATATAGACTTTGGTGCTCGGTACATTCGGAACGTTTGAGGAATTCCTGACTTTCTGTTATTACTTCTGCATCTGCACTTGTGGTCCTCTTACTTACGTTGGGAAAAACTTTTTACTGTGACTTCATTTTGTGATTTTCAGAAGAGAGAATATAAGCATGTGAGCAAAACAAATGTGGGTGCCGGGTGTTTAAAGACAGCCAGCAACACAACTAAGAGCTGTGAATTTTACTTAAAACAAAAAAAATATTTTCTTACCACTTTGCGTTATGGTCGATTTTTCTACAACTGCTTCTCCTGCTTCTCTTTGTGTGGTGTTGAATATTTGGGTAAAAGTGGAGTTGTAGAAAGAGTGCAAATGTGCCTTTAAAGCAGGAGTCTCAAACTCAAATTGGCTGATGGTATTGTCATCTCATAGTCGGGCCACATAAGTGTTCAAGCACTGAAATAACACGCAATATTTCTGAAAATGTACTTTTTAGTTTCCATTGCTAACATCCCACTTAACAAAACAAAGGCAAACAGCAGTTTCTATACATTTTTATATACATCAGTCAGTTATGCACTGGACACAAACTCAGCAGCTCTTCTGTCACTTCAAATTGCTGTTTGTAAATGCACCAGAAAGGAAGTTGATTGCCGAGTCACTGCACTAATACACTCTGAGTTTATATTGTTTATATGATCATGTTTATATGACATCGTTTTTTCTGGATATCTTGCGTATTATACCTTTAAACTTTAAACTATTCCATTCAGAGACATGGAATATCAGTGAACTGCCACAAGCAAATACATACATACAATACATTTTTTAAAATAGAATTGTGTTTACATTTTAATTAAATTGAAGGGGAGTTTAAATTGGTATGAAATAACGAGAAAAACTAGAAAACTAATTTTGAGTTTGAGACCCCTGCTGTTAAGTCCTGAGTTGAGTCTTTACTTAAAATATCATTTAAAATGAAAAAAATGATGAAAAAGAGAGAGAGAGAGAGAAAAAAAATACAAACATAAAAACCTACAATGTCAATGTACCGGATATAGCGAAAATAGGAGCATTACTTTTGATCAGTGCATTACAAGACACGGGAAAACAACCACAGCCAAAAACACTGGTTCCAAAATAAGTAAAAAAAATAAGTAAAAACAATGTATTTTTGCCTTAGAATATGTTTACTTATTGCACTAGAATAACTGTAATTATTGCACTAGTATAGACCTTGTTGTGAGCAGTTTCATGGAACAGTTTCATGAACTACTTTCTTTCAAGTAGAAAGAAAGTAGTTCTGATTCTGCTGGAGAGAGAAAGTAGTTTGTACATGAAACCGCTCACAACACGGTCTGTGAATTATCTTGAGTAACCGGGTCATGATTTTCGGAAAGTGACGCTGGTTTTGAGTTTTTCAAAAGTTTTTTCTTTTTTCTTTTTGTGCTTTGAGCACCACAAGCCGAGCACCATTTAGTTCCTTTATATTGGAGAGAGGGCAGTCATCACTACAGCAGATATCTACAAAAGTCTGCAACTCACGCCAAAATAATCTAGGAAAATCTGTATGAATAGCCCTACAGACCATGTGACCGGACCATGTGTATTTTTGATTTTGGGTGAACTGTCCCTTTAAGACAGATCTTTTTTTAAAAATGTCTTTTATGTAGTCTGAGATTATGTCAAACAGCAATATTAGGCTTTATTTATTATTCAGCAGTGCCCAGTGGAAACAAAACCAACAATGTGTGAAATAGGTAGAAGTTGTGCACTTAGCTGGGGGACTAGTTTCAGTGGCGGATTAATACACATTTGTAATGTTACCTTATTGTGAACATGATTTCTGCCTGAGTCATGTCAGATGCATTTTAATCTGCAATGGTGGTTGTTGAACAATGAAGACAACAACTCCCATGAACCTACGCTACTTTAGATGTCATCTGACTACATCTTTTGTTATTGTTTTTATGTGAAAGAGACCCCTAGTGGCACAACTCACATATTGTGTGTTTAAGCATATGACAATTAGTGATATTTGCTTAAATAAACAAGATTGTGAGGCACAGATCGGATCTTATTGTGACTGTTAATCTATGTGGTTGTTTAAAATGAATGGTTCAGAGACATTATTCTGCAAACTGTGGTGATTTACAAGATGACTGTGGAACCTGCTGAAGAAAAATAGGTGACAAACTAGTATTATAAAGAGTACTGTACATTTAAAGTGGTGGAGACACTTCAGGAACAAGCTCTTATCAGGTGAATCATGTTGAATGTAAAGTTTACATATCAGAAGAATCTATTTTCTCTACTTGTGAGGGATGTTCAGGGTCCAGTCTAACCTGAAGTCTTATAAATTCTTAACTTTAACTGCATACATACATACATACATTAATACCTCCTTGTTTCTTCTGCTGGGAGGAATAAACATGCACAGTACAGTATGTGTCCTGACAAGCTACAACCTTCAAACAGTCACATTTCTCAAGTTCAAGTCTTAACTCCTCTAAAAAATGTTGTGAATTATATATTTTTATACATTTATATCTTCAGATTATAGTGACACAAGCAGAATTTCCTGTTTTACATAAATTCAGCCTTTGATACCCTGAGTGAGTGAGCTGGTGTTAAAGTGTCCCCTTGTGGCTAAACAGAAAAAGAGACCAAATGCTGTGTAAGATGGACTGTGTCATTATTTTGCACGGTGTTATTGAATAAATCAAATGTTTATCAGAATCCTGTTGTGTCCTTTGTGTGTTTTATAGTGATGCTACAGATCTTTAATCACAATAGTTAGAATAACTAGGGTGTTTCTTTATACCAGCGGTTCCTAACGCCAAGATAAATCTGAGGGGTCATTGGATGATAAAAAGGTGAAGAAAGAAAAAGAAAATTCCTGTAACACAATATTATGTCCATTTAGACACATCGTTCTCTATGTTTTGCATTTGTTATGTGAAATACTAGATATTTTTTTCCGCCTCGTGTCTAATCCACAAATCCACAAAGAAAAAAACCCGGCTCTTTTGAAAACTGCTCACAGCTCACATTCACGTTAAAACCTGTGATGAGAGTTGACATAAATGCTTTGCAAGCACGTTGGACATACAGTGTGCAGAGGTTCAGGAAAACATACATGTAGTGGCACTTTGATGGAATATCATCAAAACTAATTAGGCCACACAAGAGACAGGGCAAGGCAAAATTATTTTTATGGCACATTTTAAACATTTTAACAAGCATTTTAAGCTCAATGAAGGGGGAAAAGCATTAATCAATAATTAAATAAATACAGCAAAATAAGCAAGAATAATAGACTGGCCCCTTCAACCGCACTACTAAGTAACTACAGATTAGCAGGGGTGGAAATAACTAACTACAAATACTCAAATGACTGTAAATAAGTAGTTTTTTTGTAACTTGTACCATTGTGAGTATATTTTCAAGTCTGTACTTTTACTTGTAAATTACACTACATAATCTACTTGGTTACTTTTACAATCCAAATTGAGTACTGAGAAGAACTTGAATTAAAATCCAAACCTTTCATCTGCATTTTTTGTAGCTGATCACAAACAGGCCAATGAAAACATGACATATAGAAGAAAAAACAAAAACAAAAATGCTGCATCAGGTACAGGTTTGGAGGAGAGGTGACCACGACCACATATGAGTAATTTAGATTTAAGGTTTGAAGAAACAGAAACCCCTTTGGTTGAATGCCTGCTATTTCTAATTGTATAATTGTAATATAATTACTTTGAGCTGAATAATATTTAAGTACTATAACAGTACTTGTATTTGAGTTTCAGTACTCTTTCCACTACCATGGTGGTGTACTGTGTGGTCAGTAAATGTGTAATATCCTGGAGTACGATATCAGCTACATTACATTTTTTATACCCTTCTTCCTGTTGTTACAGTTTCTATAATAAACCAAAAAGGTCACACCACATTATTTATCATATTTTTTTTATGTATTTTGATATTAATCCCTCTCTATTTTAACTTTTGTTGATTGTGTTTAAATGCACCGACAAGATTCCTTAATATTGTCGTAGCTATTCTTGTGTTATAATAAAAATAAAAAAATCTATTCTATTCTTCAGTCAGAAGTTGCCTCAAGTTATATTACATACATTAGACATAAAAGTGCAGAATATGATTCTCTCTTTAGCTTTGGTAGAACAAACTGTAACAACGCGATACTTGTTTTTCAAACGTTTTCTTGTCTCTCCCCATTTTAAAATAGAAACTGAACAACTGCTGCGCTCTGCCTCATGATGCGTTCATGGCTGGCGGACAAAAAACGACCGACCTATAACTAAACGAGCCACTATATAAAGGCTCATCTCTGTGTTTTAACTGGTGGAATCTGCTCGATCACGGACCCATAACTTCTTCCGGTGACATGGATTCTTCAAAACACCAACCAACAAGTACAGTCATTCAAAATAGTGTGTTTTGTTTGTTTTTTCCGTGTCAGGACTTAGCTGACTTTATTTGACTCTTTTTGGGAAACTATGTATATTTATGCTTCTTCGTATCTGCTGCACTATATTTCATTTGGAAATAATATATTTTTCACTTCACTAAATATTTACAAGACATAAACAGACATACAGCTAAAGATAAGCAACAACAAAGATAGGTAAACATAAACATAGAGCTCCTAAATACGTACAAATAAAAGTAACAATGAACAACAACTTACTCCACTTACAAGTCAAGAGTTTCTGTACATAGTAAACAAATAGAAATAGTACAAATAAATTAAGAATATTGAATGATAAATGTTAGAGGTTGGTTCATATACATGACGTAGGTGGATATATACATGATTCAGGATTTATAGGATTTATATTTGACAGCGTTGGGTCTTAAAGTGCAGTGTGAATTCTAAACTGTAAATTATATATACATGTAAATATATGATGAATCAGAGTGATGGCCTGTGGAAAGAAACAATTTTTGTCACTGGTCCTTTTGGGCTCTGTAGCGCCTACCAGAGGGGAGATGGTGGTACAGTCCAGGGTGTGATCAGTCTGCAGTGACGTTTCCTGTCTGTTCCTGTCTGTTCCTGTCCTGTTTGGTGGCCAGTATAAACCAGACTGTGATGGATGAACAGAGAACAAACTGGATGATTGCAGAGTAGAACTGGATCAGCAGATTCTGTTATACTAGTAAAAAACAACAACACTTTACAACATTTTATTTAACTGAAATAAAATTTAAAAACAGACTTTAGAAGAAAAATAACAACAGTTGAGTACTTAAAAAGCTAAACTAAAATAGAATAAAAAAATATACAAGGAAATATCTTTAGGTTTTGTCAATTTGGTCAAATTTGTTAGCACAACAAGCATGAAGTCATGAGTCATTGGTGCATAATCTTTACAGAAACTGGGATATCTACATCACTGAGTCAGTCTTTCCCCTGACAAACACCTCCATTTAATAATAATAATAATAATAATAATAATAATAATAATAAAAATAACAATAATAATAATAATGAAACTAAGGCTAATACTGAAACTAATAAAAAACAAAACTAAAACCAAACATTTTCAAACAACAAAAACCAAACTGAACAACAAATCCATTCTGCAAAATAAAAATTAACAACAACAAAATAAAGAAAACTACAAAATTATAATTATTCTGGATGTGAATAGTTGATTCTTGGTGCATTCTTGGTGCATTCTCTCAAGAAATGTGTTATTCAATTTGACCACCAGAGAGAGCACTACGCTTATCCAGAGTCCTACAATTTCCGAGGGGACTTGAACGCGGCGTCACAAAGAAGCGAAACCGATACAGTACAGTAGCCTCAAGAAGCAAACTGAGAAGTTAGTAGAGGCAGCCGGCATGTTCCTTACCTCCACATAACCCCCCGCACATGGCAGAGGAGCCCCCTGCGGTCTGAACCACCAGGAGAAAGTAAAGTACACAGAGTAATGACAGTATTAACAACAAAGTCAACGGGTACAGATAGTTTTAGGAGCCGGTAGTCGTTATCTGTGTTGTGAAGAGGAGGACTTGTCCTGCTGCGCTGCGATCAGCCGGTGAGAGCTACCTAACATTAGCATTAGCATAGCTAGCAGTGGTTAGCTTGCTAACTTAGCAATTGGGCGACAAAAGAGTGTGGTAGTAACGTTTACAGTTAGTTAAAACAAAAGACAACTTCGGAACACAGTCTACGTGTGCCTCCCTTTAAGATAAACTTTAAATGTTGCTTTCAACTGTCAACAATATTATGTGCTTTAGCAACATTTAGCAGCTAGCTACCAGGCTACTACTCAACTAGTTAGTGAAGCTAACATATTTTAAACAAGCTAGCTAACGTTCGAGTGAAATTGATACAAGATAAATGGTGGTAAATAATGTTGGTGATATAGCTGATAAACTTATAACCATAGTGAGGTTTTCATGTCTGTATCAATAATTATTGATCATATAGGTTGTGACTGACAACATGTGTTAAAATATGTTTGTTGTACTTTTGCTGGGAGATGTGGACAAAATCACATATCACAGTATTTTTGACCAGATACAATGATATAATGATATCAATATTGCAGCAATATTGTAGGTTAACTATTAACACTAGGGTTGCAAATTTTGTGTATTTTCTTTAACAGATCGTTGAAAAATGGTAACAATCAATTAATCATTAATACTAAGTCACAAAACGCACGTTTCTCTTTGTTTCCCCTTATTTTTAGTATAAGTTTAAGGTTCCTTGTTCACTTTGCCAGACAAAACAGTGTCTTTATTTATATTAAGGACTGTATATTAATTATTAGAAACAAGTCTTTGTAAAACAATGCAGTTGAAGTGTAGCACAAAGTTCAAAATAGCCTTAAAGTTAAAATTAATACGTCTACAAAACAGTACCCAATAAACTGACCTAGAACTGCAAAGATGAATTGTTTAGTTGCCATCTGTTACTTAATCACCAACTATTTTAATAACTGATTAATAGAGAGAAAAAATAAGTTAAAATTATCTGATTTCAGCTTCTTCCTGGTGTCTCACTGACAGTAAACTGAATTGAAACTGAAACTGTAAACAAGAGGATGACATCTTGGATTGTAGGAAACACCGACTGACGTTTTCCACCATTTTCTGACATTTTATAGACCCAACAATTAATAAATGAATTGATTAAGTAATTTATAGATTAATCCACATTAAAAATAAACATTGCAGCCCTAAACACAGGGCTGGGCAACATGAACAAAATCAAATATCACTATATTTTGGACCAAATACCCCAATAGCAATATTTCTTGATATAGCAACAATATTGTTGGGATGTCTTTTGGTGCTTACACAATATATTAGCGCAAAGAGATTTTTGATAAATAATGAGCAGTAATATGGATATAATCAGTAAGTGGAAAAAGATAAGTAACAGCCACAACGGTCTGCTAAATTCAGAAAATCACTTTACTGTAATGTAGCATTTAAAACCAAGAAAAGGCAACACATGCTAGTCTCATATTATAACGATATAATGTCCACATATTGCCGGCAGGTTCGGTGTGTAGCACAATCATGGCACATGATGCACACAACATTCTTGTCAGTACAAAACCTATGGCATATTATTAGTAACATGACAGCTAATGTACCCTGCCTCCTCATGAAGCAGTACATCCAGTTTTAACCTTCTCAGATCAGTTCGTGCTCACAGGTTTTGATGAACTCATACACTGTAGATGTTTACATTTGTTTGTATGTTTTCTGCAACAACTCACTCCTCCTCAGCCATTGTAAATTTGTTGTGGAGACGGTGAGCATAAACGGTGCCACAGTAAATATTTATAGTGCAATAGTTCACATACAGTGGGAAGACGTGTGTGAGCAGTGAAGGACGTACAAAACAGTGTAGAATGAGAGGTCACTTCTTGTTGAGGCAGTGTGCCATGCAGCATGTCTCTTTAGTTTAAAGGAGGTATATGAAGTTTCCTCTGGAGCCATGTGGAACTTTGATCATATGACAAATGTTATGCTCACGTACAGATGGTAACCAGTGTTTCATCTTTTCAGATTAAAGTTAAAAAGAAGAGATGCCTCAGAAACATAAGTCTAAGTCCTGGGCGGAGCTGAAACAAGCTGGAAACGATTGTTTCAAGACGGGTCAATATGGCGACGCCACCGGTCTTTACAGCCAGGCGATCAAAGAGCTGGAGAAGTCCAGTAAGTGTTATTAAATATTTCATGTTTATACATACAGTGCACAAACACAAGACACAACCGTGTTTGTTTGCAATCAAAGCAGTGCACGAATCCCATCATACAGTTTATCAAACTTCTGTAATTTTATTATCCATGATGCAGTTTGCAGAGGAAGGGCGTTGCCACAATACAGGCACAGTAGCTGCAAAGCTGTTGTGCTACGATTAAGTAATATGTGCATGCTAATTTCAATTTTGAGACAATGGGCATCATGCATGAATCGTTCATACAGACAGATTTGTTCTTGATTTAAGAACTTCTGTGGCACTCTTCAATGCTTGTGTAATCCCTGTTTGTTCTTGGGTAAGATCAAAATTTACAAATGCTCCAGACCTCACGTCAGCTAGTACGCACAAAAGCCAACTCCTGTTTTGTGCCGTTAAATATTAATGAGAAAATTGATCTGGCTGCACCTGCTGCACGTACCTGACAGAAAAAACCATTCCAGTGATGCTCCAGTCCTCCAGTTTTCTTTTTTCTTTTCTTCCTTCTTTTGACCTTACCTTGCAAATGTATCCAACAACAGCAGTGTGTCTTTCCAGAGGATGTCCCAGTAAATCCACAAACCTCGCTGTCAGCAGCTTCAACAGATTCTGTACCTTTGATAGAAAATATTTCCTGATCTTATCCCAGTCTTAATCTTTTAATCAATGTTTTGCCCCCTTCAGTCGCTCTTTCTTTTGTTATAATGACTGTCCTTTTCAGATGGCCTTGTCTCTTTCTCTTTCTTTGTTTTCTAATTGGATATAGCTGAATGATTTTTTGACTGAGAGAACCAGTTTGATGAAATGCTCCTCTCAAAGAGTTTTTATTTCTTCTTCAGGTAAAAAGAGCCCAGAGGATTTGGCCATTTTGTATTCAAACCGAGCAGCAGGCTACCTGAAAGACGGCAACTGTTCAGAATGTGTAAAAGACTGCAACACGTAAGTGTTTTTATTTATCAGTCAAGAAGTCTTTGCTATTGTTTTCTTTGGTTTGGTGTTAAAATATTACTTTTGGTTTTACCACATTATCGCATTTTCATCCTTAAGGCTTTTTGTTCTTTACACTTGGCTTAAAAAAAAAACTAAACATATGAACCTTTAGAGAGGGAGCCCAGTTTGAGACACATACACACACTTGAGCTCTATTTCAATTAATAAAGTGTCAATTAATCAATCAAGCAGAAACGTGTCTTCATGCCAGCAATCACTCTGTTGTAGTGAGGATGTCTTTTAGGCATCGGTGGTTTCGGAGCTTTGACCTTGTTACACTAAACCTGTTGGTCCTTCTTTTCTCTCAGGTCTCTGGAGTTGGTCCCGTTCAATGTCAAGTCTCTGCTGCGTCGCGCTGCAGCCTACGAGGCTCTGGAGCGTTACAGGCACGCTTACGTAGACTACAAGACCGCTCTGCAGATCGACAGCAACATCGCAGCAGCTCACGACGGCACCAACAGGTACGAAGCCTGCCTGAGGGGAGGTTGCGAGTTCGTGTCAAATATCGGAAGAGCTGGCTCAGAGTTTTCAGATTCATATCAGAATATCAGATAATTAATTAATAATCGAATCATAATCGATTAATTGTTGTAGCTCTTGTGGCCTGAGGGGTACCCCAAAGATGTCTATCTAGCGGCAGGATTTTAGCGTAATATTAAGAGCTTTGCTTAACGTTTTAAAGACGCAAGACAAGATCTAAGACGGGCAGATCTGTGGAGACAGAGTTGACCCCAACTAGTGTCTCTTCCCTTTTTTACATTTCTTTTCCCCCCACTGTGTGTGTTATCATTTCTCAGGATGACGAAGGCGCTCACAGAAGCAGATGGATTGTCATGGAGAGAAAAGCTTCCTCCCATCCCCACCGTTCCTCTGTCTGTCAGAGAGAAACTAGCCCAGACAGCTACAGCCAACGCTGCACAACAAAAACCTGCACCGCAACAGAACGGCACCACAAAAACAAACAAACCTGGTGAGAAGATTTATTTTTTCTGCCGTGTTGTCTACTCAGACTCTTGCCTAGAGAAACCAGATTTCTTTTTTTCTTTTTTTTTTTAGCTAAAAAAGGCATCATTTGTTTCAGCAAAATAATTTTAATGACCAGTCTGAAAATGACATCTCTTCATGTATTAAAGCATTATGTTTTGAGCCCTGGTTACATTTAACTAGCACCATGTGAGAACATTTTAAATATAAGACCCACAAGCTGACTTGATATTTAAACCTGGAGATGGTCAGCTAGATGTAAACACGTTCTTCTCTTCTCCCTGCCTCTCCTCTCGTCAGCTCCCAGCGATAAAGACATTAAAAAAGCCCAAACTCTGAAAGAAGAAGGCAACGCGCTGGTGAAGAAAGGAGAGCACAAGAAGGCCATAGAGAAGTACAGCCAGAGCCTCAAACACAACCCCACAGAGGTCACAACCTACACCAACAGGTGGGTCAGATGCTCCATTCACACATTCACACTTTGACCCCTTTTAAAGCCCTCAAGAGTGATGGTTGAGCTGTTGACTGGAGCTATGTTTAGGGTGTCCCTTTTTCAATATTTTAACAAACACATGCCAGTTAGTGGGAATCAGATTTAGGGAATTGCAATAATTATATTGTAATTTGAATAAAAGATTAAATAGAAAAGAAACTTTTGGTTTTTGGACCATCGTGGCTTATCAGTATTCTCCACTGTAACCCAGTGTAAGTACAGGGAGATCTCGACAGCTATTGTGAGTTCTAAACTTCAAATATTTTTCAGTATTTTGTCGTATCGTTATCACAGAAATACCCTGAAAAATCCGTTTTCCCTCAGCAAAGCTGTTAGGCTCGATGGTAAGTATCTTTTGATGGGGGCCCAGTACTGGTGTTGGCCAGTAACAGACTGATGGCAGCATTAATGAAGGTTCTATAGTTTCTGTGATAACATAATCACAGCCGGAGTCATGTACATTTAGAACTTTAAAGGGATAGTTCACCCAAAACTGATTATTATCCACTCATCCACATGCTGATTGAAGGTCGGGTTTAGTTTTTTAAGTACACAAAATGGAAAAAACAACCCAAAAAAATCCCATAAAATACCTCCATACTGTTTGTCTGGTGCAGTCCAAGACCAAAAGCCCCAACAGCTGTTTGCACACGTCACATCACCCACACCCTGTTCAGACAGTGAGCGTGTGCACGTGACTATAGCTTCCAAGCTAAAGATCTACTGTGAAGATTCAGGCTAAAAACTTGGTGTAAATGACTCCTTTCAAATCAACTTGGCCTGTTGGGGCTTTAGGAGACTTGGTTTACACCAGACGAGCAGTATGGAGGCATTTTATGTTTTTATTTTTATTTTTTTTGTTTGAAAACTGGTCACCATTCACTCCCATTGTTTGGGAGATTCTGCAACACTGTTTTTCTGTGAAACTCTGTGAAACCCGACCTTCAATCAACATGAAGGGAAGTAGTTAATGACTGAATTTTCATTTTTGGGTGAACTGTCCCTTTTGAGAAGCCAGGGCCCTCAGTGCTAAAAGCTGACTTGAGATTTGAAAATATTCAAAAATACATCCCTTGAAAATGACAGTGAGAGACCTGATTGTAGTGTAGCAGAAAGATTTCTGCATGTGTTGAATTGGTTCAGATTAAACGAGGTTAATATTTACACAGGATCATATCT
>JAJHUR010078833.1:0-16508 GCA_027495735.1 Lutjanus campechanus
GCAGCCTGATGAATAGAGCCATCAGCCTAAGCAGAGGCTACAGAGCAGCCTGCCATCTGCCTGCCCATTACTAGAATAGAGCGTATGACGGTCTACTCTCATCTGCAGGCCCCACTGGCATCGCTGGCAACCAAGAACATTCCTGTGTGTGTGTGTGTGTATGTCTTCGCTCCTGCTGAAGTCCAAACGGGATGAACTGTCCTCGCCGAGACAGAACCATAACCACGTTTTCATAGTGTCTTCTCTTGTGTTTTTAATTGTGTGGGTGAATGCATTTGTCAAGCTATTTGAAGCATATTGTGTCAAACTGTGTGTGTGTGTGTGTGTGTGTGTGTGTGGACACACAAGGAGGCAAGGGTGGCCCTCAGAGAAGAGTTACAGCAGCGTGGCAGACGCTTCACACCTCATTGGCAAGCAAGGAGAGCCAATCACCGCCAACAGATCCGCCCCTCAGGCTGCCGGCCTATTCCTCAGTATCCTTGATGAGTTAGAGAGTGAGAGAAAGAAAGAAAAAGTAAGAAAAGGAGCAGAAGGAGAGTTAGACAGAACAAAAGAACAAAAAAAAAAGGAGAGTAAATGCAAACACAAGAATGGGGAGAGACTGTGCGGAGAGACATTAAAAGGCACAAAGAGACGCACAGACGGATAAGAGCTGGAGAGGGAGTGTGGGGAAAACTTTAAAGGGAAAAGCTATTTTTTCTTCAGAGAAGGTCATTAAATCAAATGTGATTAGTCATCATGGTGGAGGATGTTGTCTTTTGTATTGCAGAGTTGAGTGCATTCTGGTGCTTTTTTTTTCTCCTTCAGAGTCAGCTTCTTTAGAGAACAGAGGCAATATAGGACTGAAATATCATAAAAGCACTGAAATGAAATTGTAGCTTTATCCTAATCTCTTTATACAGTCCAAGACAGGAACTGGTGTCGGTGGCAGTGACAAAGTCTCGCTGTTTATACACACAGATGGTACAGAGCACTTATAGAGACAGTGGAAGCCGTACTGACAGAGGCTGATATAACTAACAGTCCAAATAGCTTACAGTTTGGGTAGAGGTGTAGCCTGAAATGTCTTGTACGTTAAGGTTACCTACTGTACAATATGAGATAAGTACAATGAATGGTAAGATACTTTATTTCCAGAGTTTTTAAAATGGGTTAAGAGAAACTTCTGAACTGTTGATGTGGTGCAGATACTTTAAAATCATGTGTGACAATATTGTGAGGGCAGTCAGTAAAAATGGGGAAAAAAATGTGTATTATTTTTTTCTGATGGCTTTGAATTTAAACATTTCTGTAGAGGTCTGATTACTGGTTGCAAATATCCAAGGTGGCTGAATGATCATCCAGTCATTCTCTCATTTGTATTGTATGTGTGCTTCTCTGTGCATTTGTTATCTCCGCCAAGCTGTTTGGTTGGATGTGCGTGTGACATACTTCACATCTGTCTGTCTTCCAGAGTGAAGTTACTGGTATCAAATGAAACTATATGGCCTAAGGAATTCATCGGTCCCCCACCAAGTAATCCTAGCTTGTCGGGGCTGATTAACGCTCCAGAGTTAAGCTAAATTTTGGCAAGGAAAATAGTGGCATAGCTATTCTTAAATCAAGATATCTGAATGAAAATGGGTCCAGTAGGTACCCAACAATCTCCCTGTCACATGTCTGCTCACTTTATGCTAATCCCATGCAGTTTGGCAGTATAAATGTGTTATTTTGCCTATTCTAAAAACGGTTTATTTCAGTATTCCTGCATACTGGGGTCCCTTAACAGTATTGGAATAGCATAAAACTGGGTAGCAGTGGAAAGTTGAGACTCTTGTGAAATCAATGAGCCCAACTGTATTCATGTGTCATGATGTTAGTCCCCATAGTAGCCTTTTTTATTGTAGTGAGACCATTTTTGAAACTTGAGCATGATACTTGTTACTTGTTGAAATTAAATTCAGTTTCTCGGGGGCAGATCTAATCAGCTCTATGCCGAATCATTAAACATTATCTGAACAGCCACGACTTCCACTGGGACACGCGGGCTCCGACCTCTGAACAGGCAGCATCAAGCGTAAATTATTCAGAATTTCAGCTTTTATGAGTTTCTTCCAAAATGTAGATTTCTATATCTGTTATATTGTTGTAAAGCCACCCAGTTGCTTGTCGTGTTCTAAATAAATAACAATGTCTAAGTTGAGGAGTTTGGAATGATTGTCCTCAGATATTGCTTAGTTACGTCACCATATTGAAACTACTATACCACATTAAAATCTTTGCATACATCAAAGTAAGAAAAGTGAGACTATAATATAGTACGCAAAAAAACTTTGTTCAAAACTTTGTAAACATCCGCTGGCTGCATCTGTCAGCTGTAGTGGCATTGCAGTAGATGTTTCACCATCTGTTGCCTGGCAGGGATCTGCACTCTTCTAGTTAAAGTCATGAATTTGTATACCTCATTAAAGTGTTGTGCAAGTTTTTGTGGTGGATAGCAAGTCACAGGTAAGAGATATTAACAATGTTACCAACCTTTTCCTCGCTCGATGTCGACAGTGAGATGGACTCTGATACCGTGTTAATGAGATTAGTTGGCTGGATTTTAACCACACTCCTCTTTCTGCTGAGGGGAAGTGGTTTCATTACTGCTGAATTTCCCCTGGGACGAGGTGCAACATTCTGAATGTACCCCACATTTCCTTCCCAGATTGTGCACGACTGTGATTTCTCTTTTCCAACATGAAAAGACTGGACACCAGGTGTGTCCAGTCAGTGGCCAATCCCGAGACAGATCTGTCCTCCACATGTGACAGCAGTTCTGACCTTCCCATGTCTTCCTGCACATGTCCTCATCTACCAAACTGAAAGAATCATCAACACAATTTGTGTTGTTTTGAGCACAGATGATCATGAAAAAGAAGGTTGGCAGAGGAAATGATGTATCCTGCGAGTCTGTGAACGTGTGAGTCATGATAATGCGGGTACCTCATTTATACATGGCAGACAGACTGAAGAAACAATCAGAGAAGAACACTTTGGCACAAGAAATTTGGACAACACAACAACAGATTTTCCTAAGGTATTAACAACCTCCAAGAGATTTAACAATTAAAATGAAGCTGACATGGAAACATGCAAGATGGGAAAAGTCTACCTACCAAACAACCAAAGAGTGGAGCTACATGGAAAACAGGGTAGAACTTTTTATGGCACCCATGTCTTGTGTATAGTGTTGCATAATTATAGTTCTAATAATAATTTAATAATCTAAGACCTGTCAAAATTGTATTTCAGACATTTTAAGGCCTTAAAATCCAGATTATTGTATTTTAGATGTTTTAAAGATGTGCGGAAACCCTCCTCTCATTTTGATTGGGAAGAAAATATTCTTGATTTGCTTAGCAGCACATTTGAATGATTGTTCGGAGGTCACACAGATTTGATGAATAGATATCCTGAAATGAGATTTGTGTTTTGCATCAGTTTGTTTTATAACCTGATGTTTTTTATTTACCCAAGTTCCATCCTGTGAAAATAACTAAATGAAAGGCCAAATTTGATTCACCTTCACATGAAATATCTGCCTCTGTATTTCAAATTTTGCTCTCCTCATTGCTCTCCACCACCCCGACTCTGCAGCCAGCGGCCTTCGGGACCCCTCAAGAGCTCTGACACAATTTGACTGCTGCCTGTTTTCACTTCAGTGTTTAGGAGCAGCAGCAGCAGCGCTCAAGGACATCTCAGCTACACTTGTTGAAGTCACACTGAAATGGAAAAAGTTTTTTTTTTTTTTCCTCCATTCTGCTCACTCTGTTATTATGAGGACTTTATTTATTTTATTAAACATCAAAATCTCATTACCTCTACCACCTGGTAAATGGAAGATTATAACAGTGGCTTCAGGAGGCGTGTATATAAATTCCATCTAATTTAGCACTACATTAATTTTGAATTGCATTATGGCCTTACCTAATATGCTGTTTCAAGAAATACATCAAACTAAAGAAGCTCTCAAAATGCTCCTTCTAGGTGACATTCAGGGGATAGTTTGATTTTTTGATATGGGGTTGTGCGAGGTAGTTATCGGCAGTCAGTGTATTAACTCCAGTAGATGCCGATAGGCCAGTTAGGAGTTAGGAAGCAGCGAGGAGTAACAGCAAAGAAGCTATGCAATGAACTGCTGTGGACAGGGTCAGCAACAAATGCTATTTTACCCACAATTGCTCTCTCCAAACCAACCAGACTCCATGGGCAAAATCAGTCATTTTACCTCACAGAATACAGGACTCTGGACTCCCACTGCCTCGATTGGTTAGTTTGTTTGTGTGACTTTGGTGTTTTAAAAAGGACAGTCAAGCTGTGAAAATATTCTAAATGTAGTTATAATTTTCAGTGGTTTAAACGCCTTTTGTTGCCGACCCTGTCCACATCAGTACACTGCTTAGCTTTAAAGACCAAAGAGCACTAGCGACTGTCCATATACAAGTTATTGTTGAACTTAAGGGTTGTTGAGGTCGTGGTGGAGGCCCTGAGAGCAAAAAGGTAAGCCCCATGTTTGGATCTCATGATTCTCTAATCATCCTTTAATTATATTAGATTGGATATAATCTCATTACAGACAGAATACACCGTTAAATCACTTATCTTGGCTCGGAGGTTCTGGGTCAGATAGAGAAGCTGTGCAGCTTGTGTCAGAGAGTCGCAGAGGGGAAAACAAGTGGTGAAAAAAAATTGGCCTTGGTCTGCTCTGTGCAGAAACACCTGCCATGAACTCCAATACCCATTATCCCCAACCTTTAGAAAACCCCTCCAACGCACGCGCGCACACACACACACACAGGCTGTATAATAGAAGTCAACCCCTCACCCTTTTGAGACTCCAAAAGTCAAAAAGCAAAAGGACAGCTGACTGACAGACAGAGGGGGATTAGTCACAACGGATCACATGCTTGCACGCACACACACACACACCCCCGTCCTCTCTCGCTCTGTCCACCACACACGCTTTCTTCTTCTGATGCAGAATTAAGATAATGTCTCCTCTGCGATCACCTGCCTCCACATCAAACCCAGACTGTGTCCCTCCGACGTCCACTGACAGCGTTACTGCATAAAAAGTGGATGGATGGCTGCATTACTCCACCCACACACACACACACACATACATAACAGTGCTGTCTATCCAGTTAAACCCAACCCAGAGAGTCTGGCAGAGTGCAGACAGCGTAGAGAAGCCGTCTCCTCCAAGGCAACATTAGCCTGGGAGACTGAGCAGAGAAGAAACACACTCCAGAAAGGCAGAGGAGATGCAGAGACGGACAGAAATAAGTAGATAAGTATAAGAAAAGAGGGACAATGAGGGGATAAGAAAGTTTTACACTCTTAAAAATAAGGGTTTAAAAAAGGGGCTGATGTTCTACCACAACCATTTGCTTCTGAAGAACCCTCTTTTGAGGACAAGGTTTGTCGAGGGTTCTTTGTAGGACTGAGCGTTCTGTTAAGAACGCTTTTCATCCAAAGAACCCTTTCTGGAAGAAGTTCATCAGGGATTGGTGAAATATTTGAAGAACTCTTCTGAAGAGAACCCCCCAGAGAGGGTTGTCGGTGGGACCATTACACCACAGAGAGGTTCTCTGTAGAACCTCTTATAGGGGGTTCTGGATGAAATCTTTCACAGATGGTTCTGGGTATAACGCTGACAGGGTCCCAAGGTTTCCAGGTTTAAGCGGGAACCAACAATGATTCTCCTACGGGGACAAGCCGAAGAACCCTTTATGGTTCTAGTTAGCTTCTTTATTTCCTTATTTTCTGCTCTTTCACTGAACACACACAGAGGACTCACACATCAGAGCTATATAGGGAAAGAAACATGGAAACAGAGAGAAAGATAGATGATGAACCAGAACATCTGGGACGAATATCCCCCTCCCCCCCGCGCTTCAGTCCCCCTCTCTTGGGCTCATTCACTCCATTTGGCAAAATGTCGTCGTGACAACACGAGGGCCGCGTATCCATCAAAGATGTACAATGCTCACCGTAATTAGCATAAAATACACACACACTCAAGAGAGACGGTGCCCGCTGAATATTTATGGAGAAAAGTTCAACAATAGTTCCTGCAGTGTTTCGTCTTTTATTTCCTCTGATCAGACATCGTCACAAGTGTTGGTCTGGATGAATGCTCAACACGCACTTTGTTACATTATTAACATAACACAAAACTCACAGGAACAGATGCAAAGAAGAAACAGATGCTTACATGTGCATTTTTGTACAGGATAGTGCACTAGGAGCAGGGAAAACAATGATTTTAAGTGATTTATGGACAACATAATAGGACTGACTTTGATTAGTAAAAATAGACTTGTATTTTCCTAGCAGTGCTGGAGTGAGATGGGTGCTGTAACAGAGGTGTTCCGCTTTCTTGTGGTGGTTTTGGTTCATTTTTTACTGTCCTTGTAGCGGGCCAAGCTCAGGCGTGCTCAGTCCCGTGGGTCCGTGCTGTTGCTCCAAAATGGCCAACAGTGTCACTCCATACATACTCACAGGAGAGATAGACAAGAGGTAAGAGAGGTAGGAAAGGAAATAAGGATCTAGGGGTGTCTATTTCTCTCGCAGGGTGCTGTGATCGGTGCCTCTAGTCTGGTTCGGTTCGGTTCGGATCTCCACAGGGTTTGGAGGGTGTGTGTCTTGGTGCTGACTCATTCCTCACTTTCTCCGCTCCGGTTTGGTCGGTCTGTCTGTCAGTCGGTCGATAATAAGTAATCCCACACCATAAACTCGTCATTGCTTCCTCTTTCTTTCTGTCTCGTCCTTAACCCCCGGTCCTCATCTTGTTCTGCGGGGAAGAAAACGGAAAGAAAAGTGCGTCAGAGAGACGGAGAGGCAAATAACAAAAAAATCTAAATAGACAAACAAACAGGAGAAAAGCATATTATGTCACATGGGAGATGCAAGACAGAGAGAGGAGGGCCTGAGAGTCCAATAAAAAGGGAGGAGGATGGAGTGAGTTGGACCCGAGGGCAGTGGATTCCATGTTAGCGATAAGTGCAACCACAAATCCCCAGCAGTCCCTGTCAATAGCCATTTGAACTGGCCTATCGCAGCTGATGCCACTGGATGAAAACTGCCTAAGAGGAGAAGAGTGCAAGAAAAAAATAAGGAGAAGAGACAAGGGACCGAAGGCAGGGAATTCAGTAGACAGAATGTAAAAGAAAAATATATTCTTGCTTGTAGACCAACTTGGTAATGGTGCTGTGGGTGAGGTGAGTTTGTGTCTGAAACATTTCCTTCCTGCAAAGGGGCTTATTTTGTGCAATACTCATCTATCCATGAAATGATTATTGACTAAAACAGTCTACTACATGGTAAAATCCAGGTTATGACAAGGGGTAGATCACTTGAAGGATAATTCAGATCGTAGCCTATCTTCTTTGAGGAATAGGACAGTGTGTGCCATGCAAGTGAGGGAAAGTGAGCTTCAGAGAGTGACTGTGCTGCTCATAGCAGAGCAGAAACGTAGTAAGCTGTCACTCTGGCAGTAAATGTACAGTACATGTTACAGTGACATTTAATTAATGCTGCAGCTTCCCAAAACCAAGAAAAGTCTCATCTGTTGTTTCCCAACTGTTTCAAAAGTGAAGGGGGTTTGTAAACTGTGCAGGATGTGATAATGACAGTAATAAGCTCAAACCTATGGTAGGTTTAGCTTGTGAAATCGTGCTAAAATCGCATCTGCTACCATAAAATCCTGTGGATGGTTCATTTGGTTTCACACCACAAACAAACTGCACCAGAGTTTATTCAGAACCATGCAGAGACCCACCTTTTCAAGCAAACTCAGTCTGGTTCTTTGGTCTACACCAGGGTTTCATTGACATCTTTCATACCAGCCCAAACTAACCACACTAAACGGGCAAACGAACCACAGTCCGTTTTAACCGGACTAAATGAGGCAGGTGTGAAAGCGTCTTTCAAGTTCAACCACCAAGAGCCTAATCTCCTAAGGTATTTGCGCCTGTTTTTTAACCCCAAACACATGCTGTTTTTATCAAGCAGACACACCAGGCTGGAGTCGCAGTTCCTGTGTCATTTATACATTTAAGGTCCAGGGTATAAGATTCACAGGGATCTATTGGCAGAAATTGAGTATAATCAATAGGTTTTCATTTAATTTCATTAGTGTGTCACCTGAATATAAGAATCATTGAATCATTACAATGAGCTGTAAATAGTAGGAAGAGACACGTTAACAGAGGTTGATTATGCATTCTGCTATGTGTGACTGTCAGTTATTGCAAGAAATATATTGGCCTCTGAAAAGGAGGCGTAAATATAACACAGAGACAGCCACAAGAAAGACTATATTGAGAAAACCAACACATATTAAATGTAGGCTTGTATACAATTAAAAACTGAGACAAAAGTGAAGCAATTAAGCTATAATTAAAGAACACAATATCTGATATCTCTTAACACAGATAAAAAATGGACGGTTGTTGTGAATTCTGTTTGTCAAACTTGAATTCGAACTTGACCGGCAATGAACTGTAAAATCTCTGCAGGACTGTACTGCAACTAAACTTTTCTTTGTTTTGTTGAGAGTGTTTTTTTTTTCTGAACTCGGTGATCTCAGAGAAATCCCACCTCTGAGCTGCGTCTATGAGCTCTCCTTCACCGGCACGTCTGGAGGGCAGTACGAGGTGCAGTCCATGAGCTGACTGCGAGCTGAAACAATGACCTTAAGCTCGCTATAAAGCTCCATAAAGCCAAGGGGAGCTGCAGATTTGGGTGATAATTCTCTTAACCGTCAACTACTACTGTACATTATCACAACCCCAATTCCAAAAAAGTTGTGAGGTTTTGTAAACCTTAAATAAAAACAGACTGTGATGATATGCAAAAACTTGTATTCAACTGAATACAGTATAATGACAACACAAACTGTTAAATTTTGAAAGTAATATTCCTTCTCATTCTTGCTTGATATACGACTTCAGGTGCTCAACAGTCCGGGGTCTCTGTTGTCGTATTTTGTGCGGCATAATGCACCACACATTTTCAATCGGAGACAGGTCTAGACCGCAGGCAGGCCAGTCTAGTACCTTGACCCGCTTATTGCAAAACCACACCATTGTAACTTGTACAGAATCTTCATTTTTGGGTGAACTGTCCCTTTAAACATATTCACAGAGAGGAGAGATGGCCATAACATATAGTATATGCCAGCAAAAGCAAAAATATTCAAGGTTTATAGACGTCTAAAAATATTGAAAGGACAAATTAAATCATTAAGATATACTGTTTGTTCTATAATTCTGATTGAAATGTCAATATCAAAGATGATGCTGAGGCAGTTATGGGAGCCAGCTCATATTCAGATCCATGCAAACACCCGCTGAAACCACAAACAGGGATCTCGCTCGGCCCTTTGAGAATAGAAGTGAGATGGAAGGGTCAGTCTAAAAAATGAAGTGGAGAAGGAAGAGATAGGGAGCAAGAGGCGGTCATGCGGCGAGAATATGGAATGAGGAGGCGAGCGGAGGATGGAGAGATCGGCCTCCATGATAAACTCTTTTTCATGGAGCGGAGAAGGAGAGAGAAAGAGACTTTATCTGTCCTTCGACTGCCTCTTCCTCACAGTTTGCTATCTGGACCTGTTAAGTGCTGAATGCATTAGAAATGTGACTAAGGATGAAGGGATAGTGGATGGAGGGAGTGAAGGAGGAATGGTGGCAGGGCACAGAGGCCACAAAAGAGAGTGAAAGTGGGTTTAAATGTTATCACCAACTGTGGCGATAAGAACGCTAATTATCAGTGACAAAGGCTGGGCTGCTGACAACGGCTCTGTCTTGGTTGACTCCAGTTGAGGGGTCAATATTGTAAAAATGAGATTTGGGGGGGATTTGGGATTTTTATCCCCAGCGAGATCTTGGACATCCCTATCTATATCTCAGTTTTTAGCGGAATTTAATATTTGAAGGGGAAGGACGAAGAAGGGGAAAGAGATTTTGCTGTTTGAAACATTCTGAGCAACGCTATCAAGTGTCTTTGACAGAAAGGGCAAGGAGATGAGAGACGGCTGTTTAGAGGGCACGTTTGGATCTTCTGACCTCGAGAGGTCAAAGTCACGTCCTTTGACATTTGTTCTCGGTGCCGCTTCCTGCTCGGCTCTGATAAAGCCGTGTAAACATCCTAATCATGAAGCTGCATCAGCTCATATCAATCCTACTTCATTCCTTCCCCGCTATTTTGTCAGCTATGTAATTCTGCATATTATTCCTTTAAAGCCTTATCACAGAACTGTGTTTTTTTTTTTTGCACCTAATGACTTTAAAAGCAAGTCTTAGACAGATAAGCGCAGACGAACAGGAGTGTGCTGTGATTGCCGCAGGGTGATAAACACAAGCGGATTACCATATCGTCTCAGGCTTGCTTGCAAACAATTTACAACATCATAACAGCATCCGGACTGTGAACGTACCCTTGCTGAATCTTGACGAGGCTACAGGTAGCTTTCTTAAACGCGCACACACGCGCACACACACGCGCGCACACACACACACACACACACACACACACACACACACACATGCACACAATGAATAAAACATTGTGCAATTTACATGATGTATAGCTTAAAAATCTGCCGGCATCTGACTTTTAGATCTAATACTAATACCCACGAGAGCGAGCGAGAGACGCAAAACTCACTTTTCCTCATTTCCGGCAAAACAATGCAATTGTAAAAAAGAAAGAAATCTAATAGAAAAGCTCCATGAATGTAAATTGAGCCTTGTTGGGGCCGATAGATGTTACATACAGCAAAGTGAGAGCAGGGGAATCAAGTTAATATCAACCTGAGTGACATTACTATTACTATTATACACTCTAAGAAATTAGGGTTTCCAAAGGGTTCTTCCTGAGGGATGAGCTTCAACCCGGAACCATTTGCTTCTGAAGACCCCTTTTTTGAAGTAAAGGTTCTCAAAGGGTTATTTGTAAGATGCCATTAAGAACCCTTAGTCCCTTGAGGAAAGAGTTCTTCAAGAATTGCAACAATCCTTGAAGAACTCTTTCTCTCAAAAATGGTATACTAATATAAAATATAAAAGGGTTCTTGACAGAACTCTCTGGGTGGGTTCTAGATAAAATCCTGAGGATATAAAAGCGCTCTCCGTAGAACCTCGTGGCTGAGTTAAAGATAAAACCCTTGGAATATAAAACGATTCTGGGTAGAACCCCCTGGGTGTGATCTAGATAGAACCCCTAAAATATAAAAGGGTTCTCCGTAGAACTCCTTAGGTGGGTTCTTGGTACTAGCCTTTGAAGATGTAAAGAATCTGGATAAAACCCCCAGAGAGGGTTCTCGGACGTAACAATTACACCACAAAAGTTTTCTCCTTTAGAACCTCTCACAGACGAGAAGTGAAACCTTTCACAGATGTTCTAGATATAATCCTTTATTCTGGGTTCTAGGCAGAACTCTCTAAAAGGTTATAAAAGGTTCCGACAGGAACCAAAAAGGGTTTTCCTACAGGGACAAGACAAAGATCCCTTTATGGTTCTGATAAGCACCTTTATTTCTAAGAGTGTAGAGTGTGTCACTGGGGGGAGACAGAGGGAGTGAAAACATTTGCACATGGCCATGAGAGGGGAGAGATCCAGAGAGGACAACGGTGTCCAACTAGCGGCGGCTACTCCCTTGGTCTTATTACATTAAAACACACACAGAGACAGCCGGGGGAACGCCTGTGTCAGCAGGTATTATGGAAATAGATCGTAAGGTTTAAACTGGCTATTTAGAGGGAGTTTTATTCAGGCGCCAGTAGTCCAGTGGAAATTATATTCTCCTGTCTAAAAGCAAGGAGCCAGTGCATGTAAATGGATGCTACTGTGTATATGTGTGTGTGTGTGTATTATATTAATTCATTTAGACATTTAAAAAGGGAATAGCTGCTCTACTCTAGCTACCATCCATGAGCCCAATGACGTATGCCGTAACTAAAACACACATGGGGCTACTTTACATCAATTCAACTGAAAGCTACACTACAAGATTACGAGGTGCTACAACTTACATATCATGTATCCATGAGGGTGCACGCACGTACTTGTCGTTCTTTTCAGAGGAGAAAAAATGCATTATTTTGGAGAGTTTTGGAAAGGATTGTTCTGATTATTTGAAATGTGGTCTATGAGGTACTTACACACAGTAAGTGTTGCGTACAGTGGATGCCAGTCGACATGCCACCAGTTTGGAGAAGCAAAGAGGGGCAACAGCATGGAAGCTAAGCAATGAACTGCTTTTATGTAGGTGGCTAGAACATGTTTTGTTGCTGACCCTGTCCACAGCAGTTTATTGTTTAGCTTCTGTGCTGGTGCTCCTCTCTGCTTCTCCACCCTCTACTGTAGGTAATGCACTGACTAGGGCGAAATACCTCATAGAACCCATCATCAAATAATCTGAACTATCCCTTTAAGGATTCAAGTATTTTCCTCACGTGCAAGATTGCACACAATGAAATTCTCATTCATTTCACTTAACAAGCATGCAATATACACATGCATAATACACATATGCTAAACATGATAGTAACAAGTGCAGAAAATAATGTCCAAATGAAATGAGTGAATGAAATGAAAAGTATATCAAAGACATATAGCTTAGGTAGGTAAATATGCACCTGTTTGGCGTTGTTGACACACTGTAGATATTGGGCTGCTATGTTGGAGCAGTTGAGGGTTTTTCCAACATTCTCTTTGTAGCATGCGAGGATCTGGCCCTGCAGGTCTGCACACACAGGATACGTCTCATACCGCCTGCAGGAGTGAGAAGGGGAGAGAAATAGTGTGAAAATGGGGAAAATGTGGTGTAAAAGTGGTGGGGAGGATGGGGCAGGAGGAACAGTGTGAGGGATGAGAGTTAGAGGAAAGAGATAAAAGTGTAAAAAAAAAAAAAAAGGAGCTGAGTGATAAATGTGTGAGTGAGAAAAGAGTCAAAGGTGGACAGAAAATGAGGAGAAAATGGAAAATGCACAAAGATGGGCAATGCGGAGGTACTGAGAAAATGAGCATGAGATGTACTGAAGAAATCGAGAACAAGAGAAGAGGGACAAAGACATATTGTTTGTTTGGAAAATGAGCAAATCGATGGTCATTTCTATCTCGAGAGAGCCCACTGAGCTATACTGCAGTCGAGATTGAGTGTGCACCCTTTGCCTTTTTCTATTGCTGTCATTCCAGTCTAAAACACCTGAAGCAAGAATCAACACTACTGTATCTGCTAGAAGGAAGGTCAAAGGTCAATCCAGCCTCCATAACCTGCTGCAATGACCATGCCGATGTGTGCATTACAGCATATCGACAGAGGGCCAGAGGGGTTTCTAAAAACAGACCATAAGAGGTGTCAAATAAAGCTTCCAACAATGGCTTCAGATCCGTCAGTGCCGTGGGACTTAATGGAGAGAGAAGCTAGCTCGGCAAATCAATGTGTAATGCAGAGAAAATGCTAAAAGGGCACTGGTTTAATCTAGATGAGCAATAAGGCTGACTTGTTATAAAGTGATGATGATAATGATGATGAGGTTAAAATTACAGGCAAGGTAAGTACACCTTCCTGGTAAATTAGCCCTTGTTCTTATGCCTAACCACTAAAAACCCTTTAAAAAGGCCCTGAAGGAAGAGAGTATTGATCACTTTACTGGGCACCAGTGAATCCATCCATTGATGCAGCAAGGCTCCCTGAGAGTGTCAGCCATTTACATACTGGGTTGCTGTCACCTTGGACTGGTCCAAATGGCAAATACAATCTTTCAGCATCCAGGAGGAGGTTCTTGTTGTAGACTGTGAATGCTAATATGTCTGGTTATAGGATACGCATCACCAGCTTTGCACACTCAAGACTGTCCTTGAGGTCTGCCACGGTTTTAGTGCTGCCGTCTTAGCAGGCATGATCCAGATGCTAGCAGTTCTGATGGTAGATGCTACGCTAAACTTTAGTGCATTTAAATGGGATTCTTGTGTTGGATCCTTTAGTCAATCTAAGTAGTGGGATGTACCACCAGCTCTGCTGCTGTGCCCAATGTTAACTGCTTTTGTCTGTCTCTTCACACACCCCATAAAAATCTATAATGATGACACATGCACATGCTAGGGCTATTATGCTAATGGTGGTGTCATCGTTTTGTTCACACCAGTGCTCAGGACACTCCATCTGCTTCACTAAACGCCTTGTATAAGTGTGAAAGAGATTTTGCCCGTCAGCAACTCTGGTGATCTCAAAGGAATATTGGGGGTGAGTCGAGCCCCTGTAGTCACAATCAGATGTTTGATTTGCCCCCTGGAGTGGGACACAAAGCAGGGGATTGCTCGTCTGGGTCATTACACAGGGTGAAATGCAAGCAGGAAGCTGGTGCTGTGGAGATGTGTGCTTATGTGCATCACCCACATGGTCATATTTGTTAGCGAGGCCAGAAAAATCTATAGTCCTTGTAAGTGCAGGTCAGTGACAATTTATGACATCTTCAGAGGTGCTCTCCACACCTTCAACAACTTCAACAGGATTGTGATTAATCAATACACTTCATCATTCACCATGAAATACAGTGCTGTTCTGAAGGCCAAACAGGGTAAGAAATATTCTAAAGGTAGTGAAGAACAGTTCTAAGCATAAAAGTAGTCAATTTAGACACTTTAAAGAGTAGTTTGACATTTTGGGAACTGTGCTTATTCATGTTATTATACTACTCGCAGGTCTGTACAGAAAATATGAAGCTATATCCAGGAGATAGTTTGCTTAGCTTAGTCAGACACTGAACACATGGTCATTTGATGCCAGACACAGTGAGGCTGTTTACACCTACAGTATCATTGACATAAGTCCTCAGTGGTGCGATCTCAAGGGGACTGTGCATTAAGGACACATTGAAATCTGATTGCTCGGACCACATTCAGAGGTAGGCTGGACAATTGGCCACATTCCTTCAACTGTGTACGCAGTGTATCCCAGGCCACATAAAAGGACTGCCAACTCAGGTGACGTCCTGTAAGTACACACGAAACAGCTGTCTGATTTCCATTTGGTTCACTGTAATGGAAATAATGTGTTTAGGCTCTCTTACCTGCCAAGATAAGCAGCAGATGTTTGTGAACACAATGCTTATTTCAACTCATTTCACCATTGAGCTAGTAACCACAATATCCCCAGACTCCCTTAAAAAGCACTGTACATTGAGTGTTGTTGAGGAGAGACTGAATAAACTTTTCAAAGCGGCTACGGCAAAGTCTTAATCATTCGTGCCTTCTTGTAAATTCAGCAATAAATGCAATACATCAAGTTATTCCTTTCCTTGTGTTGCTATGCAGAGCAGACAGGAGAGACGCTCAATGGTGCGGTGGGATTTTATAACTGAACTATGAGGCTCGTGTAGGCTGATAGAGGGGTTTAGCTTAACAGACAAAAACAGAATGAATACATAAATCTTCATACTGAACGACCAAATGGACAGTAAACAGTAATATATAGTCCAAGTGTTTCATTGCATATATGGCAGGTAAGTGAGATCAGATCAACACTCGAGATGAATCTTGAGATGTATGGCAATGCTGGATAGGAACTGATGTACTTAGAGCTGTCCACTTGTGACTGGATCATCCAAGATGTATGTTAATGGTAGTTCTAAGGAGCCTAAGCAGCTTCTTTGAGTCTTATCATCACTGTGAACCATAAGACCACAAGTTGTCGTTCTTCCACATATGTTTTTGTATGTACAGATAGGTCCCAGTAGGCAGATTTTGTCGCCTTTATCAGAGCCAGACTAGTTGTTTTCCCAAATCCACTCTTTATACTAAGTTCAACTAACCAGCTGGTGGTTGTGATGTCTATATTTACAGTACTGCACAGAAATGGGAGTGGACTCCATATTCTCATATAACTCTTGGCAAGGAAGTGTAAGCACTTTTCTCAAAATGTGGAACTATTTTTGTAAAAATGTACTGTGGCCGAGTCCTCTGCAGTAGCCGTGGCTTTAATTCCAGCCTGCAGCCATCTCTCTCCCCCTTTCCTGTCCAAACTTCAGCTGTCCTATCAAAATAAAGGCATAAAAGGCCCATAAAATTAATAATAAAAGAAATTGGTTGATTCCAAGATAGGTTTACCACTTTGAGCACAGACCGGAACATTATGCTGTTGGCTGTGGAGAGGGTTCTGCATTTGTGGATCCACTGGGGAGAAATTCAGTCATTTGCTAGGAGGCATGACAAGGCCATTGCTCTGCGTCAGGGTATTGAACGATGACAGCAGCGCTAGCAGAAATCGCTGCCATCCCACTCCTATGGATCCTGGTGCTCATTTATTACACCGCCTATGGGCATCTACAGGGACGAGACGAGCCACATACACCCACTAATTACTTTCTTAAGCGTTCGCGTTAATGCCAGGTGCATCCTGCTGATACAAACCACAGTGTTTATCACCAGTAATGGCCTCTGAGAGAGAGAAAGGAGGACAGAGGAGGGGAGAGAAA
>JAJHUR010078836.1:0-40909 GCA_027495735.1 Lutjanus campechanus
GATACAGACTATGATAGTGTCAGATGAGGGAATAAGATGTTTTTTCTGACTTTAAAGCTGCTTAAAGGGGAAATCAAAGCAATGTGGAAGTTAAAGCTGATGGAGGCAATTTTAACATTCTCTCTTTGTTGCTGTTGGACAGAAACCTTGTATGTTTTGTCTTTTTTTCATAAATCAATTCTATTGGTCACAGAGTCACCTAATGATTGGCTAGTACTCATTGTCGTTGTTGGTTGGGTCAGTTAGGTTTACACATGAAGAGTGACTGGTTAGGGTAGGGGTCTGCAACCTGCAGCTCCGGACCCACATGCCCCTGAAAAAGTTGAGATGCTCAAAATTTCAAGGCAACATAACACAATAGATTTTTAAGTTTCGACTTTAAGTCCAACTCAAACTCAAGTTTTGAAAAAGCTTACAAGTACTAGCAACCACTAATCTTTTGTTGACATAATTTACTTTTCTTCTTTAGATGAACTTAAATCTTTGAGTTTTAGAAACTCCACAAAAACTGTATTTAAAAATCATAGAGCAGATTCATTCAAGTGAACGTAATTGTGAACAACATTTTGAAATACAATTTATTTGAGTTTCTAAAAGTCCAGACTATTGTATAGGTCAAACAACCATCTGGAAAACTTGTACACCACAGCTGTGGAGAAAGAGATGTAGATGTCTTAAATCTGTTACAGCAATAAGCAAGTATATCCTGTGAGCTTTATCAGCTTCCCACATGTGGGGCGAACCATAAAGCATAAAGATTCAAACTGTCCAATAACATCTCTGTTTTAAGATTTTACCTCTATCATGTGGTAATGTTAAGATCAAACCATTAATCCATCTACCAGTGAAAATGTAAAACATTCCAGCAGGTACAACTATTTATGTTGAACATCCATTTAGCCTTCATTGTATCCTAAAGCTTGGATTTACATCTCTGCACTCTGACTGTTTCCTGTTTCATTCTTGATCAGAGTTGGTGTTCATGTTGACATAATAACAACGGGTGCATTATAAAATTCTTTGATATAAGAATTTTTGAAAGTTAAAGAGAGAGAGAAGGTTTAATAAACAGAGAATATCCTCTCAGTACATCATGATACCTTATATGAAACATTGTGCAACTTCAGATAACTGTTGTATCATACTGTTAGAATGGGGCAATGTGTCACAAGCCATGTATGACTCCAGTAATTCTTGTCATCCACTTTGAAGGGTGTTACTTAGCTGCAGCAAACATTGCCACTTTGTTCCACAAGAAAAACTAAACTCTGTTTATGTGTCATACATAATAAATGAGCAGCCAAATGAGAATGAGCAACAGCCATTTGTCTCTGAATACTTTTGGTCAGAGACACAAAAACAACTGACCATTTATAGTAAAGGTTTATACAGTTAAAGGTGCAGTAAGTGATTCTGAAACATAGTTGACTGTTGAGTCTCATCAACAGGTCATCAAATATTGTGGTTTTATAAGTTGCAGTAAACTTCAGTTCTCACTGAATCACGTTGGACTTGGTGTGTTTATCTTTATTTTTTCTAACAGGGTTTTTTGAACTTCAAGGAAGACATGTTTTGGAAGACCTGAGGACTTTGGCCCATCTGAAGGTTTTTCCAACAACACAAGTGCCAAGTTAGCTTAGCTTAGCATAAAGACTGGAAACAAAGGGAAACAGCAAGCATGGTTCTGTCCAAAGGCCTCTTTTATTTAATTTCTACAAAACCTGAACTAATGTTATGCACAATTTAATATGTTTGACTAGGCTGAAAACGCTCAGATTTAACTTACAGTATGAAAGGCAAACATTGAATTTCTACAGATAAAATCACCATGTAGCATAAACATTAAAACTAGGTTGCATGTCTTTTGTCCATTAAAATAAACAGAAATGTCAAGAGCTGGGTATCATTTAAAAAAAATATCCGTACCAAGACCAATACCCTTAAAACAGTGTTTCTCAAACGTTTTACATCACACATCACCTCAGAAAATATTAGGCTTTCCAAATTCAAAAAATATGAGTTACATTAAAATACAGTTGTGTAGCCCTGGTATATTCAGCTATGGACAGTTCAGGTGGCAGGTTATTCCAACAAATATGATTTTTTTAAATTGTGCCACACTGCCCTCACAGTGAGGCAGTGCCTTACTGTCATCATAGTTTAGCTTCTGCATGAACATAAATACGTAGCAGGCTGATAGTGAAACAGAAATATTCCAGGAAGGACAGCATTTATTTTAAAAATGTAATCTCACAAGTATTTTCATTTTAAATTAGTATTTAAATGTAGTATTTTGATTATATGTTTTAAAACTAATTTATTCCATTAAATTTTAGGAGACTGCTCCGTGCAATACAAGAGGGAGCTTGAGTACCACCAGTGGCACGGGCACCATATTTTTTTTTTTTTCGATCAATTTTTTATTGAATGCCACACAAGTGTAAACATTATACACATTACATATGTTTTTTTAATCAGACACCACAGGCGTGTAGTATAGGCATACTTTTGAATGATTTGGTGGCATTGTGGCACGTGAAACTGCAAATTCTGTCAAATACGCCGCGCTCGACTGTATAGACTGTAGCTGCTGTGGTAGTGGACCAAACACACATCACACTAAACCTAAGACTGCTTGTGGTGATAAACTATAAGCAAAACCATACCAATAGTCTTTTTTTCTAGATCTGGGTACAAAAAAGATTGAATACAGGTGTTATTTGACTGGAGAGGATTGGATACCACTCGATACTGGGTTATTTTGGTTGATACATTAAAGATATCAAGTACCGATACCCAGCCCTAGCAATAACTGACAAATGTAACATCTTACTGTCATTAGATTGCTTGGTTTAATTGCAGTTTAGTCACTCTGAGTTTATGCATTAGTGATCGGTTATTACAATTAAACTGTGGACAACATACCGCCCAATACAACTGGAGAGGAGAAAGTTAAGTTTATCAAGGAGATGTGGAGTCAGTCATGTAGACACAGATTAGTCAGTGTACATTAGACAACAACTAATTACACAATCGGTGTGGCAAGTATGTAAATGTGCTGCTAAGACAAGTCAGAGCAGCTTACCAAACAGCGAAACTCTCTAACTCTGTAGTAATAAGCAGCTTTGCAGAAGGTGGCAGGGATCATAATGGTATTATCAGCACTGAATGTACATGCTGATACTTGATGCTAACTGTTTTAGAGTTAATCCAAAGTTGAGTTGAGTTGAGTCTAAAGCCGGAGTTCTCAGTGTCACGAAGGTGGCTTTCTTTTAACCTGGTTAAATCACCATGGTAACTTATGCTGAACTCATAACCTGGTCAGCAGCAGGTTATGTTCTGAGTTTCAGATTAAATTGGCAGCAAAAAGCGCTGCTCTAGCAAAGTTGTTGATGAGCAATAAAGATTAGAATCTGAGCGAAGACGTTAAAAATGAAAAGTTGCTGAGCAGTACATTCATAATATCATCGAATGAAGTCGTATAATGTAGAAATGTAACATAATGTAATGAAACCAGCACCTTGCAGTGTCATTTTTCCTGTTTGCTTCAGGTCATATTAACAAATTTCTGTCTGTTTTGCATTGCTGACATTGCAGCTCAAAACACTGATTAAAAAATTGATAAGTATATTCTATCAGTGTCAGACTGACAGCATCATGTTTAAATCTGCAGAAAGCCTGGGTTAACAAAGCAAGTTGATAACTACCCGTTATCTCTGACTGACGGTTTAGGTTTTCATGCACCTTTAGTTGGCTGAAACCTAAGTGAAACTAAGTTTCAGTTGAGTTGCATGGTCTAAAGCCCTCTGCAACACACTTGAAACATGTTTGAAACTCAGCAGCAATAGTTGACTAGTTTCATGTGCAAATCAAAATCCTGATGTGTCACATGACGACATCAAACATTCTACATTCCAAACTCATTTCAACTGATTGATTTCAACGGCTTATTACCAACATGAACAAAATATTAGAAGACAAGATGGTCTTTCGGATGTTTCAGAGTGACACTGTCATCATAGATTTCATGTCAGGTCTGTCAAGAAACACATATGAGCAATGTAAAGTTTGTTTACATTGCAGTTAGCAGGTGACTGTTGTTACTGCTAGCTTGTGGCTATTCTTTAATGTAAAGTTTTGACAAGAATCGCAGCTTTTATATAAAATGCAATCATATCACACTACAGTTTCACACTCATGTCAGAAAGTGGCAACAAAGAGCTATTTATTGATTTATTTTTCTTGAATCAAAGGGAGGGTGCACTCACGGAGGCTCATTTGGATCAAGCTCCTTGAACAGAGTGTAAAATGATCCATTGGTTTCTCTTTTGAGTAGCCAGTAGTTTGTTTTTTCCTCTAGCATATCAGCAAGCATTAATGCACCAAAAGCTCTCTCTGAAACAAAGTAGCACATACAAACGGATATTACCCAGCGAGAAAATGATACGAAAATGCAAATTACAATGACACTAACAACTTGATATAATCTATCAAGACTGACTTGATTATTTTTGAATTGCTTCATGTAACTGTCAAGTTGCATGGAAATTATGCTCCATGTAATTTGCAACCCGTTGCATGGAAGTTTTAACCATGTAAAGGCAGCCTAAGTCTCTGCATTGCAGGCTGTGGTGTTCTTCCTCTGACTGTTGTTCACTGGTATTTAATATCTTAGGCCTGCGGTCTGGAGCCAAACATCTGGGCACATAAAGCTGCATCACTGCCTCAAACAAATACTCTGCAGAATACATAGAAAGGAGGCCTCAGTTGTGGTTATACAGTCATTTGTTGTGTCATGCTCATGTTCATTCAAACAATGAATGCCTCTCTTATGGCCTCTCATCACAGCACCACAACCCATACATAAATTATTATGGGAACGTGATGCGTTATATCACTATATCTATAGTATTGCTGCGAACGCTGCACTACTACTCTGACAATGTTTCTACCATGCAGGGAGATTCAGACAGGCCAGTTTGACACAGGCATAGCAGTTGTGCAGCGTCTTGTAGCAAGGAGAGGGTACAAACATTGTCAGACCCCTGAACCTATCGATCCAGTATTGCCACTTTAAGTCTCTGCAGCCATAAAGGGGTAATATGTAAGTCCATAGCCTTCAAAAATGAGTACTGTAGTCCACATAGCGAGTTGGTGGTATATTAAATAGGTTGAATTGCTATTTAATAAAGATCTATGGTTGAAGCGAGTTGTTTTGCCCCACCCCCAGACTTGAAGCTCAGGAAGTTTGCCTGCAGGCTGCTGGGACACTGACAAACACAACATTAGACTTTGACAATAACAAGCGACAAAGACTCCTACACTGTATGTTGATCAGCTGTTTATAACTGTTAATTGTCTCTCAATGTAAAGCGAAGCCTGTTGTCCTGAAAACAAAAACCCACTGCTCTGAAAATACACACCTGCCTGTCTTACTGCCTGCCAGACTCCACAAACATGTTGCTCAATTTAAACATTATACACACATCTACTCCTCCTCGAAGATCATTAATGATTTCTTACAGCCCATAAAAAGACACTTAGTCATTCAGCAAACATCTGACAATAATTTGAACTCTAATAAACATGAAATGTTGGCACTGGAACAGAACACACTGACTGAAGCATTGTTGTCGGTTTCTTTCACCTCTGATGACATATCATGGTGACTTTATGAAATACATACAAAGCTTGTATGTGTTCAATATAAATATAAGCCACCAGATCAATCAAATCTCTGCACCTTTTCCCCTCTCATCTTGCTGTGTAAAATGTTAATAAAAACAGAATGTAAACATTTGCAAATGAACCGTGTTTACTGACAGCTGTTTTATTAAGTGGTCCCGAGCTCATGTAGTAATATCCTTTACACAGTCATGTGTTTCACAAAGTGATGAACCTTGCCCCATCCTTGGTTGTGACAACTGAGCCTTTCGAGGATGCCCCTTTTGCACAAATTCAGAATAAACATTCACAAAAATCAATGAAGTTGATGGGATAAAACATTAAATAGTCTTGAACTGTTTTCAGCTGAGTAAATGTCAAGCAGGATTTGCAATTTATCACATTCTGTTTTAATGAAGCTCAGCCTAAGTTCAATCAGGAAGACTATCTCTTCGCCTCATTCATTCATAGCTCTCTTACTCTCTTTCCTTTCTCTTACTCTATTCTCAATCAGCTGATTAAGGATGTTCACTTTTCAGGTAACCAACCAGATACAGCTGCTGTCTCCATCAGCCAATCATGTCATCACTGACAAACTTTAAAATCTGTGCTGCTCTCTGCTGCCTTTTTAGTTGTACACGGTGTCCAAACTTTTCTGGAACTTTTCTGGGTCAAGAGCAAACAAACATCTCCCTGGTGTGTAAAGCCTGGAAAGCTTTATCCCCTGCTGGAAACAAACATCCATCATAAATCAAATAACTTACATAACATAACAAGTCCTGGCCTCTGTGATGATGCCAAATATAAATGTTTGTAGAAGTTAATAGCAAGGTCAGGAGAGATGGACCTCATTATATATAAACAATGTACTGTTTTTCTTATCTTAAGTCTCATAGATACTAAAAATCCTGTCTTTCAATTACAGAAGCAGTCCCTAACCTCATTGCTGTGTCCTGTTCTATCTAAGACTTCATATCTTCTCTTAACTTGACTTAACAAGACTGTCTGTATCCTTGACGACGGCTGTCTCACTTCACTTGTCACTAGCAGAGCCCCACACCTCCTTGTAGGCTTCTCTAGAGCCAGACACAGTGTGTCAATCAAATGTAAAATCAATTGTCCTGGCAGTTGATTTATACCCCTTTAATACGTTGTCCAGGAAATATGGAGTGAATAACCTTTCAATCATAATACATCCGTGTTCATGTTGTTCCCCATCTTCACTCTCATTACCATACTGAGTTAACAACAGCTGTGTTGCCATTTCTGGTAGTTATTTTTAATTTAAGGCAGAGTCTATGCTATCCTAATTTAGGAAATACTTCAGTTCTGTACTAGCTAAATTCCTATTCTAAGATAAGACAGCATTTTTTTTTTCCTAAATAGAGTCGGGAAACATGTTTCTGTGAAACCAAATATATATTCCAAATGTCATCCTAGCCTGAGATAAGATAGGATTTAGGGCCCATGAAGTTTCTGTAATGAGACCCAATCTTTGATTTGGGAAATCTACACGTCGGTCTGTCAGTGTGGAACAATGTTAAAGCACATAATCATTTAAAAAAGGTTAAGTTTGGAGGGTAATGAACTTGGGTGTTTGGATAATACACAAGAGCCAACAATAAAAAAGTGAATTCACTCATTCTATACGAAACAAGTAAACTGGGGATAGAAATCCCATTTAAATTGGAGACTTATTTTATATGCATGACCCAGAAAACAGAGAACATCTCTCCAAAAAAATGCCTAACATTGTAAAACACAATTATAAGACAGAACATATTCACAATATCAAAACAATTTAACGATAATGACAAGACTTCTTGAGCCAGAAATCTCTCCAGTTGATGATTAGATTGGCATAATTTACTTGGCATCTTTATGATAAACAGAATAAATTTCCCCATAAGACAAGTTTGTTAAAATGTTGGATCTTGTAGGTCATACTTTTAAGTCTGTTTAATGCAACTTTTTAATACTTTAAAATACTTGTATAATATTATTTCTTTTCTCTTTTGATTTGTATATATTTCTTTTTGTATTTGTCATTACTATTTTCCTTTGCAACTAACAACTATCTTTATTATAGATTAGTCTGTTGACTGCTTTCATGATTAATCTATAAAATATCAAGGAATTGAGAAAAATTCTCATCTCAATTTCGCTGCAGCTCTAAATCATTGTTTAATTAAAAAACACAGCCGGCCACAGAATGAAGTGAGGAGAAACAGACATACTCACCACTGCAGCTAAATTTCTGGTTGGAGATCCAAGTGATATGGAAACATATGATATTCAGAAGACCTACTGTTCATGTCACTATATATGATAGCATCTGTTAAGGTAAACCACGTGTCAGGTGGTGCAGCTGATGTCACTGCATGGTGGGAAGTCAAAACAGTACAGGTCATTTTTCCACTGACATTCTCAGAAATCAGTGTGGGGGAGTTTGATGATTTTTTTTAATTCTTCAACTTATTTTAAAAAAAGTTTTATAAGTTATTAAGTCCCATAATCTTACCATAGTAATAAATGATGAAGAATAAATCCTGTGTTATATTGCCCTAGTTTAAGGGAAAAAAACAGCCTTCAAGTCTTTTCCAAAACCTTCACTTCCTACCTGCTCTTTCTCGCACTACCTGTCACTTTACAAAGCAGAGAAAGAACCTGGACTTCAGTGTCGATCATCAGAAAATACGGCTGCAATCAACTATACATGACACATCATCGCTTAGTCTTCCAGTTATTTTTGTTTTGTGCATTCTATAAAATAGTCAAAAATAGAGAAAAAAACATCACCATAACATCCCAGAGCAAAAGGTTTATTTCATTTAGAGTTGAAACACATAGGAGATCGAGAACGGTTGTGTTAGCAATTGTGTTGGTGCCAAATCTGATAATTAATTGTTTAAATCTTTTTTTAAGCAACAATACCAACAGTTTCTTTCCCTCAACTGTGTCGTTAAAATTAATATACTGTTTAAAACAATGCCAAGTGTTCTGTGTGTCCATTTTCTCAGATGTGAGGACATTCTTCTTTATTTTGTCATTTGCAGTATCAAAAGTTAAGTATACTGACAAGTTCTCACTTTTGGTATATTGGTGCAGAACAGTAAACATCATGCAAAAAAAAAAAAATGAAAAAAAGACGAACGCAAGTACTACAAGTCAAGAAACATAAATAGAAACTTGACATTAATGTGAAAAAATATTAATGTATTATTTAGAAAAAAATAAAAACAATATGTGCAATATGACTGCTATTTAAATTAAAGAGATGTACAGTTTTATGCAGGAATGTGCAAAATATTCACCAGAGATATTACATGGAGTATCTGTAGTTTAGCGACTGTTAGTTTAACAAACAATTTGACGCCATTATCTTGGGCTCTGGGAACTTGTGAGAAGCAGTTTTCACTGTTTTCTAAGAGACCAAGTTATTGATAGATTACTCTTAAAAAGTAGTTACAGTTTTGTAGTTTTTATTTCTATTTTGTTTTTCAGGGTTTTTTTTCAACAACTGTGTTTCAGTTGGGTTTGCTCCTTTCAGTTTATTTTTTATTGTTCAAATATTTAGTTTTGGTTTAATTTTAATAGTTGCAGTATTTGTAGTATTGGTAACACTACATAATACAGCCCGCGAGTTATAGCGTACCTACCGCTCACTTAGAGCGTACCTACCGCTCACTTTTCACCAACTTCCACAGAAGTACAGGGCAACTCTTGCTCACTTCCCCCACTGTTTCCCCCGTGTTTTACAGTATAACTAGGCTGTGTATTAGAGCGTAACTACTGTACAGTTACTTCATAAGTATTGGGTAACTCTCACTCACTTCCCCCACTGTTTCCCCCGTGTTTTACAGTATAACTAGGCTGCGTATTAGAGCATAACTACCGTATAGTTACTGCATACTTTTCACCAACTTCCACAGAAGTACCAGGTAACTCTCGCTCACTTCCCCCACTGTTTCCCCAGTGTTTTACAGTATAACTAGGCTGCGTATTAGAGCGTAACTACCATACGGTTACATCATACTTTTCCCTGTAACTAGTGTCTAAGTACACTGTAGCTCTCCTGGAGTTACATGCTAACTACGGGGTACCGGGCTGTATTATGCAGTATGCACTGTTATCCCTTCCTTAGTGTCTAAGTACACTGTAGCTCTCCTGGAGTTACACGCTAACTACGGGGTACTTAGACGCTAAGTACCCTGTAGTTACACGCTAACTACGGGGTACTTAGCGTCTAAGTACCCCGTAGTTAGCGTGTAACTCCAGGAGAGCTACAATGTACTTAGACGCTAGGAAGGGATAACAGTGCATACTGCATAATACAGCCCGGTACCCCGTAGTTAGCGTGTAACTCCAGGAGAGCTACAGTGTACTTAGACACTAGTTCCAGGGAAAAGTATGAAGTAACTGTACGGTAGTTACGTTCTAATACGCAGCCTAGTTATACTGTAAAACACTGGGGAAACAGTGGGGGAAGTGAGCGAGAGTTACTCAGTACTTATGAAGTAACTGTACGGTAGTTACGCTCTAATATGCAGCATAGTTATACTGTAAAACACGGGGGAAACAGTGGGGGAAGTGAGCGAGAGTTACTCAGTACTTCTGTGGAAGTTGGTTAAAAGTATGCAGTAACTATACAGTAGTTACGCTCTAATACACAGCATAGTTATACTGTAAAACACTGGGGAAACAGTGGGGGAAGTGAGCGAGAGTTGCCCTGTACTTCTGTGGAAGTTGGTGCAAAGTGAGCGGTAGGTAGGCCCTAAATGAGCGGTAGGTACGCTATAACTCGCGGGCTGTATTATGTAGTGTTACCGTAGTATTTATTTTAAAGTCTAGTTTTTACTTGTTAACAAGAGTATTATATTTTTTCACACCTAGTTATAGTTATTTATAATAACCTTGTTGACATCAGTTGCTATTAGGGTGAAACAGAATCACTTAATGGTGGTGAGGAGTGTTACCCCATCTGTTAATACAAAACAGATTTTTTCATGGGGGAAAAACACTCGGCTGAAGTCCTGAATACAGACTTTTGTAAAACCGGTTTAAGGGAACAGAGGAAAGAACATGCTGCCAACTAATTTCCTAACGTCACCAACCAGAAACTCACCTTTTAAAACTTGCCAAGAGGAACAAGAAATACAACACACAGCACAAACCTGACTGTTACTAGGCACCAGCAGTATTTCTACAACGAGAACCAAAACCTGGAAAATTCACCTGGCAACAAACAAACATGAGACTGTGCAGCTCTCACTGTGATCTGCTTCATTTCCTCGAACTTACTGACCCAGCAGACCAAATCTTACAGTCAAATATCCAAACATCCTTCATCTGATAAGTGAAACTAAACTTCCCTAAATTTCGGGTGAGATCCCTGAAAGTGCTCAGCTGGCAGTGAAAAAACATGTCTCAGATCCTTACAAACATACAACCTCTTTTAACCTCAGATCAAGAGCTGCCATGGGCCTTCTGTTCACCAACCTGTCTGAATTTTCCATGTGAAGAATTGTGGACTAATATTTTGTTGGCAATGTCCAAAACCTGGTGTTTTAAGGGAAAACATGCATGCCACATACATGTTGCAACGATAGTAGCAGCAAAAGGAGAAGAACAACAACATGAAGAACAGGGATGCACAGTGTCGAGTGTCTTTAATATAAAACAGTTCATTATCATTATCAATGCACACAGCACTGACCCCTTTCAAAATAAAGGTCTGATATTGGTTTAATGGTAAGCAAAATGCTACTGACTGTCTTTGCCAGACTTTTCATCTTTGGTATTTCCATGACGGCCTTGTGAGCCACATGAGGCCTTTCAGTGGGCTGCATCCGGCCCCCTGGCTGCATATTCCCTGGGTCGGCTTTAGACCCTTGAGCCAGATATGAAAAAACTTTTGACAGAGTTAAAAAGGCAAGAAGCCTCAAAAGAGCAACAGAGAAGGGAAACACACGGGAAAACAATAATAATTAACATGGTTGTTTCCATGTTTTATGTGTGAATACAGTACATCTCTCAGGTTATATTGTAGATTTATAAAAATAAATATTTTATTAGTGGGGCTCAAAAAATTGTTCCAATATGAAAGATTAAGAGATTTCCCCCTGTCATGTAGGAGGTAAAATACAGCTGTGGGACAGAGTGATTCTTTCTAAGCCTGTTAAGTCGCTTGAGAAAACAGCTGCGGTTGCTCAATATTAAGCATTACAGTACAGGAAGCACTCTGCATAGTTAAGTTTTTTTTTGTCATGTCAGATTCTGTTCACCTGTCTCCCAGGGCTGTTTTCAAGCTCCTACTGACATCTGTAAACCAACAAGTTCTTTGGGTTTTTAGGTTCCATGGTGCACACTCACTGCTCACTGAGATGGGTCATGATTCTCCTTGTGTTCAGTATTTTTCTGATTATCGGGAGCAGAGGGTGTTTTTATCCCGACAAGATGAATTAATTTAAAACTGTTCTACTTTGGCTCTGATTAGGGCTGTGACAGCAGGCTGTAACCACATTACCACAATACAGCAGTCATGTGAGGCCTACCACGGGGTTGAGCTCATTACTACTACTATTAGCTCAGTCATCACTGCAAATTTTATGTTGAAGGGTCAATCTTGTGTTGAGATCAGGGCATTGATCTATTAATACAACTAAACATCAGCACGGTCACACTTTAGTGGCCAGTTTTCAACACAGGAAATTTGAAAAATTACTAGAGAAGATATTTGGGGGTTGGATTTATCATTATGGATTTATTTAACTATGTTTCCCGAAAAAAAAAAATTGCTGTAGTTCAACACTGGATCACATAGCTAATGTTAGCCTTTCCTCCTTAGGTTACCTTGGGGTGCACCCTTCACTTTTCCAGCAGTTGGGAAATAACAGATAATTTTCTTGGTCTTGAGAAGCTGCAGCGTTTATTAACCTGCTTAACAGCTGTCACTTGCCCTCCCTCACTTACACGCTGCACACTGCCACATACTTTAAAGGAGCTATATAAAGCCAATAAAACTTAATTATTAAAGCAGTTATGTTAAACCACCATCATATGTTACTTCGTCACCTAGGGTTGGGTGATGAGTTAAAATATTCCAACTGGCCATCGCCAGCCCATCAACCAGCGACTGGCAATATATTCGTCCCTCTCTACCACCTCCTCCTGTCCTCCCGAGTCTCAGCTGGAGACGTGCACAAGCAGGGAATCCACTATATTACGTTCACTACATATGTTCACCACTTCCAGAAAAACAAATAAACTGACCAAGTGTCAGTTATTAAACATTCTCACACCTATTTTCTTTATTAAACAGAAAAATACAACCAAAGACCTTTGAATTCAAGCCTCTCCGTTTTACCAAACTAAGACGAGCTTAACTGGCTCGTTCACGCCTTGTAAAAACATTTTTCACTCAACATGTTGTTTTCCTCTCACTCCTCACCCAGCTCAGTGCTCTTGGCTCTGGTTGAGTGTGTGAGCCTGCTGGATGAGAGTAAGTCTCTGCAAAATAAAATAACAAATATCCACCCAAAAAAACACAACCAACGATGGATTCAGGCCATTGCCAATAATAGGTTTGTCCAATCACCCAACCCTATTGTCACCTCGGTGAAAAAAATATCCATACTGTCACAGCTGTAGTTATGATACAGCTGCAGCTCGCTGCACTTTTTGCTTTAATATAATATTAAAAAGTTCTATTTTATTTTAAAGTGCTTAAAGACATTTTAGCACAAACAACAAGTTATTTAAACAACAAAAGTTCTGTCACTTAGGGGTCCCTCTCCTTCCAATACCAGTATCAGAAAATGCAAGTAGTCGATCCAATACCACATACAATATTTTATACAGCTACTCATACACCAGCATGATGAAGTCATGTTCTGTCGTGTTTCATTCATTCCATTCTGCCATCTAACATTTTCAGTCTTACACATCTTTCAATTCACTCTTGCTCTTCTTCCTGTTTCACTCTTACACATGTACATTTTTGTTCTGTTTTACAAAGGGTTTAGCCTGTGCCAGGCCATATTATTAAAATTCTCATGACTCCCTGCACTTTCTGTTTTAAAGGACCAGAAGGCATCTGCTGGCAAAATAGCTACAAAGCATACAGGTGAAGCTACTTTGGCTGTGTAGCTCATGCAAAACACGAAAGGCTGTGTCTAGATCCAGTGTTTGGTTTGTCTGTTCTGGGCTGCTGACAAAACATGGCAGTGCAACATGGTGGCTTCCGTGGAAATGCATTCATGCCCACTGCAAAATGCTCATTGTAAGATAACAAAAACACAATGATTCTTAAGGCCTGGTCACAATACACAAATTGATGGACGGGGCTGCAAATTTGTGTTTGTTATTTGCATCAAGTTCAAGTTTGGTGAACATGGAGGGCGTAGAGTCACAGCCTCAGCCGATAGTGAAGACATTCTTTGTTTCATATGTGTGACCGGACTCTTATTTTCAAGGACTTATACACTAATGAAAACATACTTACGAACATCATATTCCATTTCTGCCAACACATCCTCTGAAATGTTATAGAGTGAACTTTTAAGATAATGTTGAAAAGCTCTATTTTAGATTATTTTTAAACGAAAATAGAGCTTATTAAAGTTTATTAAGTTTTATTTGAACAAAATGATTTTTTTTTTTTACTGCACATCAGTTCCAAATGTCAGATAGATGTTTTCTTGATTACAAGGAATGTAACAATCCCAAAAGCTCACAGTACAAGGATACTACGATAAAAAATAACATTAAAAAAAAAAGAAAAAATATTTCTTATTAAATGATTAATCTGGTGTGTACAGCTTTTTTGTATTAAAATTTGTTTTTCCTTTTAACTTAGTACTTTGCTACTTTTAAGCACTGACCGAATTGCTTCAACACTGTACAGTACTGACAAATGTCTTGTCATTCAATACCAATTTTCAATATCTCAGGACTAAATCACAAAGTTATGCTGATTTTTTTATGTTGTGAAACTGCTGAGTGGAAAAATGCCAAGGTGCTGAAACATAGAATTAAAGAGCTGTAATGCACAACTTAAAAGGATATTCAATCCCAAAATGATAATCCGCTCAGTATGTACTCACCCCTATGCAGATGTGAGGATAGGTGAAGATCTTCAGCTCACAAAACAATCCTGGAGTTTCAGCAGAAAACAGGGTTGCAGCCAAATCCAGTACAATGACAGTGAATGGAGACCACGGATAAAATGTAAAATAAAAAGAACACAAAACAAACACAAAATGTCTCCATCCTGCTGGTGTGGTGTAATCCAGGTGTCCATGAGCCGCGACATTAAATTTTAACCACAAAAGACGCCATTTACACCATGTTTTTAGCCGAAATGTCAACTGTAGCATGTAGCAGGCAGCATGTAAACATGGCGCTGATGTATCGCGAGACTTCGTATATCTCTTAATGGATGCACGTGTGAAAATATCGTGAGGTATGTCGAAGTCTCGCGATACACCGACGCCATGTTTACATGCTACCTGGGAGGCTACAGTTGACATTTTGGCTAAAAACATGGTGTAAATGGCGTCTTTTGTGGTTAAATTTTAATGTCGTGGCTCACGGACACTTGGATTACACCACACAAGCAGGATGGAGACATTTTGCGTTTGTTTTATGTTCTTTTTTTAACGTTTTATCCGTGGTCTCCATTCACTGCCATTAGCTGCAACCCTATTTTCTGCCGAAACTCGAGGATTGTTTTGTGAACTGAAGATCTTCACCCATCCTCACATCGGCATAGTGGTGAGTACATATTGAGTGGATTATCATTCTGGGGTGGAATATCGCTTTATTAAGTTGTCTGTGGTAATGTTATATTAATGAGTGTTTTGAGCGTGTAAAAGGGAGCTGAAAATTATACTAATGATTTGTACCATAATGTGGAAGATAATTTTAATTTGTTAAAATGGATTTTATAAAATTGGTATTAAAAAGTATCAGCCAGGAACTGGTATCAAAGTCAAGGTATTACTACCAGTATTGAAAATTTTTGAACGAAACCCAGCCATACACACCTATTGAGTACTAATAATCGTATCGGCCCTGAAGAAAACATAAATCGACCCCTGGCAGAAACACCCCACTGGTGCATACAGGATGAATAATAATCACATTAATCACAACTTTAGTGCTTGCCTGGGCTATAATAGACCTTTTCATTACATGCCGTTTGTCATTATAATACCAGTATATGATAAGAATAATGTTCAAACCTAACCAATTCTATCAGTGTTAGTGGTTAATACCACACAAACAGCTAGAAGCTGTACAGGATTTCTAGGAACAGAACAGTTACGGAGAAACAAACGTGCCTATTGGAGCACAGAGTCTGGAGGGAGGGACTAAAGCAGTTGATAAAGACAATATTCTTGCTGACACGATCTGTAAGTTACATAATTATCTTCCACATTATGAGAAACACAAGAAAATGATTAAAACCCCAGCTGGAGCCTCATTTGAGCGGGTTGTGAAATAAACTGGACAGAATCACTCATCAGGTGTGAATAAGAGCAGAAGGACATAATGGTGTATTTCAGGCCGACGTACACCCTTCAACAGCCTGTGATGTTTTTTTGTTTTTTTTCTTTTTGGTAACCAAAACATGACAGAGACGCAGACGGTCCTTTATTACGCACAGTTTCTACAACTGACAGTCCTCATCAGCTGCAGACCTCCAGTAGTTAAAATTTCAATATTAAACAAACAGATAAAACACTTACCTTCAGTCAAATATCGATTTCGATTTCAAAACATTGAAAAACGCTCAGGTCCGTCGCCTCTTCCTCCTCCTCCTCCTCCTCTGTCTCGTTAAGTCCTCCGCCAGTCCGAATATGTTACTGAACATTTCCCGCATCCATCACTTAGTTTTACAGAAACGTTGTCCCTCAAAAAAGCTGGACAATCAACGTCGTCTTAACCGAGAAGAATTTAACTTTGAGCGCCGAGCAGCTCACACAAGGCACAGACAACTTTTAACAACGCAGAAAGTAGGTTGTGCTCACTTCCCTGTTGCGCACGATGTGTGCCACTGGCGCAGGGGCGCGCTTTATTTCCTGCCCTCACGTTCAAGTTCACACATGACCGAGAAATGTATGACTGCATGTGCCCTGGACTGCTATATGATGGTGGTATAGTGACTGTGCATGTACAGCACGACAAGTTATAGTGTGGTCTGAGTCCAAATGTGCACGTTGTTTGCACCTATTAGGCTGTACTCGTCTATTTGTCGTTACTGTAAGGATTACATAACGCTAAAGTCATGCCCAAGACTGAAACAATAGGCTATATAAAAACTATAAACTGAGCATAAATATAGTTTTTAAATTTAAAAAAAATTTTTTTACCGCCCTTAAAACAGAAACTACAACCGTGTCTAGAGGGCTTGGTGCTCTTCCACAGAAGGACACGTAGGCGGAGTAATGTTGAGTCATTTCACCAGATGCTGCAACTTCCAGTAAGTCTTTACTGAGACACATGATACCCTATCTGCGGATGGCAGTGCCTCGAGCCCGAGTACTTCCCAGCGGCACTTACTGTCGGGAAATCACCGGACAGGCCTACATTATTCAGTAGCTAATTATTAGGATGTTACCTTTCTGTGCCCTCCAGCTGTTCAGATAGTAGGATAATATGTTCTGTGTTTTGTTTCTTTTCGCAATAATGTACTTGATTGTAGTTTATTCTGGCGCCTAAAAATGGGGTTATCACAGATTATAGTTTTGTGTTCCTCCTCAACTGTGTGTTGTTGTGTCTCAAGTTGTGAAATACATCTAAGTACATATATTCAAGTAGGGGAGACTTGGGGCAACTGTAACATTTTTTAGGGTTAGGGTTTTCCTTTATAACTCACAGACTAGTTTAAATACACTGGTCATCTTTTGATAAGAAACATATATGTGCACAAATTTGCTATATTTTCACTACTGAGGACAAAACTATAATATTAAATTTAAAGACCGCGTCTGGTTAAAATCACATTTTTAACCTTGTTAACATGTCCATGTGGTGTTTTTCATGTGTTACAAAATATATCAGGAGTGAAATAAGCAGTAAACACCATGTCTGAGTATTTCTTGCTCTGAAACTGCAGTGAAAAAGGGCAGTTTAAAAAAACAAACAAACAAAAAACAACAGTTTCAGTCAGGCTAGGTATATGACATCATAAACTTAGAAAACGAAACCCATTAATTGAAGGAGTGCTGCTACAGTATACAAATCATTAGTGGTGATGCCCAGCCCAGCGATGCTAGCATCATTAGCCAGCTAGTTAGCCTCATCACTTATAATCAGTGATGAGAATAATGGCATTAAAATAAACGGCATTATTTTTTTCAGTAATGGGTAATCTAACTGATTACTATTTCCATCGTTACAACGCCGTTACGTTACCGACAATTAAATGTGGCGCGTTATAAACTAAAGCTACTCATTGAAGCTCTTGTCATCCGACTTGTCTCAGGAGCTGCAAAGCTGTTTATTTTTTTCTTTAGTTAGGGAGGAGGGAGGGGCGAGACAACCGCATAAGTGATGATGATTGGCTAAGGTAGAGTAAGCTTTCATGGTAAGCCAATCAGAGGCAGTGTTCAGTTTACAGACAAACCACACAATCACACAGCAGCCCCACACACCCAAACTAGCCATACATATTCAGTGGGCCGTATAAACCTGGAAACATTTTTTGGCTTATGCGCCAGACGAGCAAATCTCATTCCTCATACACTCATACAAACAGTATGTTGTTGCAACCACTTCATAGTCTGTATAAGCAAGAATTGTAATCATGGATTAAAAACTTAATTATTGTCATTATGGCAATATAATTAAAAATTATAAACTTTTGTCATTTGAAAATGTTTTGTTTGAGGCCAGTGTTGGCATATTATATAATTAGATCATCCACAATTTAGCATCAGGACCTCTTCAATAGTTTGCAGAATGTAGGGGTAGATTAACAACAACTACATGCAGTGGTGGAATGTAACTAAGTACATTTACTCAAGTACTTCAGCACAATTTATACATACTTGTTCTTTACTTGAGTATTGTCATTTTATGCTGCTCTCTACTTCTACTCCACTAAATCTTAGAGGCAAATATTGCCCTCTTTACTCAACTTATTTCATACTTATAATTACTAGTTACATTTTACATAAAAATATATTATATGCAGTGGTGGGAGGAGTATTGAAAATCTGTGTAGAAGTACTGTGAAATTACTGAAATATTACTCAGCTACTTAAGTAAAAGTAGAGAATATTCTTCTCAGAAACTACTCACAGTATTCATTTTAACGGTTGATGTTTATTGCATTATCAGTAGCAGGTATTCAATCAAAGGGTTTCTGTTTCTACAAATCTACAGTCTAAATTAATCTCAACACCTGCACCGTTCCAGTCCGTGGTCACAATCACGTCTCCAAATCTGTGCCTCAGCGTTGCAGCATTGCTTTAGGCAGATGACAGGACTAAATAGATGAGGCCTACAAGGTGTAATGCAAAAATTAAACTTGGAAAAAATACTGATAAAAATCCAAGTACCCCCAAAATGACTTCATTGCAGTAATTTGCATAGTTGTAATTTGTTACTTCCACCCTTGATGATATGCTTATATGATATAATGCAGTACTATATTACTATTCTACCCAGCAGGATAAAATTTCTAAAATAAATACATACAATAAATACATTTAAACGCTCTTACATGTCTTTGTTGAGTACTTTTACCTTTGATATTTTAAGTATATTTTAAGTATATTTTGCACTTCTGTCTATATTTTGAATCCAGGAACTTGTAACTGAACATTTTTAGGCTGTGGTATTACTACTTACTTCTTACTCCAACACTGATACTGTGTGTAACAACAGCGCACAGTGACCCACTGTATAATTTATTATGCATTAAACCTACGCAGACATACAGCAGTAATGACTACATGTGCATATATTATATTATATTGTATAATTAATAATGTATGTACATAGTGATTTGTGATTATGTGGATATTGATACATTGTAACTACACAAGGCAGCCGAAGAATATATGAATATGTCAGCAGATAAAATATTTAGACATGTTGCTACAAATTATTTGTGCTGACAATCATAGCCTTTATATAAAATGTATATCTGTATATATATATGCAATGTATAGTGCAGTACACTGTGGTGCAGTGGTTAGCACTGTGTCCTCATAGTAAGAAGGTTCTAAGTTTGAATCCCCCAGCTGGATGAGGGGTTAGGGAGTTTGTGTCTGGGGCAGGGCTTTTCTGTGTTTGCATGTTCTCCTTGTGTCTGCGTGGGTTCTCTCTGGGTACTCCAGCTTCCTCCTGCAGTCCAAAGACATGCAGTATAACAGGTTAATTGATAACTCTAAATTGCCTGTAGGTGTGAATATGAGCGTGAGTGGTTAACTGTAACTGGCAGCTTCTCCAGGGCGTATCTCGCCTCTCGCCCTATGTCAGCTGGGATAGGCTCATGCCCCCCCACGACCCATCAGGATAATCGGTTACGGGCGATGGATGGAACAATATAGACAAATAGAAATAATGTGGAAATGATATGGAAAAAATACAACAATATATACAACAGTGGTAGCCTACTCACAAGCAGCGAAAATAACAATAATGCTGAAGATGGGGAATAAGTCTGTTAGGACACAAGAGTATTATAAATAAGAGTGTAGGTTTGTTTAAATGCACAGTATAAGTAAATAATGTAGATGTCAAAAAGTAATGATGTAGAGGTGTACGGCACTACTGAATTATTATAGCACACTATTAAACAGTTGAATTATTGCACAGATACCCATATTGTTAGAACAGTATTGCACAAATGAAGATATAAATTAAATAATAATTAACTTCTGCTGAGTTGAACATATAAATTACTTATAAATAAGTAACATAAGACAGAAGTGAAAAAGTGGTTTTAGGAATCTTGGTGGAATCCATCTCATAGTTGAGTATTTTTTCAGGATTGTAATAGTACACTTTACATACATATATAGTGTGACATATAACTTACTTTGGTATGAATGACTTATTTTATTATATCTGCATTATTTTGTACTTGTCATTAGGTCTTTTCCTTGTGTAGCCACCAGGGGTCATTAATATGTTGAAGATGTTACAATTCTGCTGCTGCTTTGCCGTCTGAGGTTTTGAAGTTGTAATTTTGTTCTATTTGTTGGTATTTTATAGTTTTGTAAATGTGTGCTGTAATGTATAACGAGGTAAATATTTCACATCTAGTTTCATTGTCATTTTGCAGCTGATCATTTTAATTTCTTATCCTGGATTTGCAATTTCCTGGAATGACCACATGAGGGAGGTATAGACCTGCCTACAACCTGCCTGTGTTCAGCGGTCTGTTTGAAATTAGGTGCCATCACAGCAACATCTCACATGATCATCTGCAGATGAAGTAAATCTAACTTTGTAAAAGAGTTTAACAACTTCAGTCACTTCTATCAGCATCAGATTCTACTGCCAGTGTCACTTCTGTTATACTATTCTTAAACGCCGATCTATTTATTCTCTTATTAACCTTTTTAATGTTTATTTATTCAGTGATCACATTTTAGTCATGAGAGAGGGGGCAGACCAAGGCATCTTACCAGGACATTCCACTTGTCAAACCCAATTTCCTGAGAGTTTTGATTGACCTGTCCACCACAGAAACAATGCAGCTGCAAAGATTTGATCATTTCCGCTCAAAGAACCTGAGCGTTATGTTTCCAGTGTGTTACTGTTTCCCCTCTTCATCTAGATTTCACTATCTAGACTATCTTATATACCTGACTTGAAACTGCAGTATTTCTGATTCTAAAATCTGAATCAGAATTATCCGGATAGGATTAAATCTCAAATTTCAGTATTTGAAAACCAGGAGATGTGATCATGGTCCTACAAAACTGGAATATGGATTTGGTAATCCAATCTTACCCAGAATCCAGATCAAATGTTGGCATTTCAAAACTCCAAGGTGCAGATTAGAATAGTTTTGATACTAAAAATCAGGATTGTCCTGATCCCACAAAAAGTGGATTCATTATGGATTCAAAACAATAACCTTTCTAAAATAAACAGCCAATAAACCAATATTTTCAATTAGAACACCAAAAAAACCTCTAAACTGTTGCTGTGTGAAAAAAATCAACACAAAAACAAGAATTTCACATTTCTGCCTCCAAAAGTGCAACATAACTCTCAACTGCATCATGCTTCATAATATTGCTAAAGGTTGCAGGGTTCTTGGCTACAGTGGAAGTAAGTAGATGATTCTGACCCTCCACTGGCAGCACTGCAACTAGATGAACTTAACGGTCAATGAGAGATGCTCTATGAACCAATATTTTAGTGTCTATTGATCAATAGAAACAGTAGAATGCAAAACAGCTAGAAGCTTTTTTTTATCCAGCTAGATATTTAATTAATAATAATAATAATAATAATGCACTGCCCAACATTTTCACATGTCTGTGTTAATGAAATGTTACTTTGACCAACAGATAAAACTGCAAATCTAGTTTCTGTAATCTTGACATTGTGGTATCTAGATCGCAATGATCCTGTCTGAAAATTCTTTGAAAACTCAGCACAAAACCTACTAGATCAATTTTATCTGGGATAGCAAAAACAGGGATCACAAAATCTGGATCTGATCTAGATCAAAAACTGTGAAATACTGGCCCCTGATTATTATGATTCGTTTACTCTGTGCTCTCTCCTTAGGTCCTACTCCTGTGTTTAAAACTGCAGAATATTGCAGCACTGACAGACTCAGTTACCATAAAGATTAGACTCTTTAGTATTCAGGCCGATATATGTGATGACAGCTACACCATCCAGGAGAGAGCCGATATTTAATGTTAAACGACATCGATCCTGTGCAGTGGTAGGGCTTTTTCTGTCACAGTGTGCAGCTCCTTCTCTGTCAAGAACACAATTTTGAGAATATTATGTCAAACCTTTCAATTAAAGAAGTAATAATTTTATTCAGAATCTGATTGATCCCATGTTTTCAGCTCTTTATCAGCTGGGTGTTGGTTGCGCTGTTGGTGTTTGTTTTATTGTTGTTTGCTGCATTACTGCTCTCCACGCAGGTCTGTCATCATTTTCGGGGTCCTCTTAGGTAAAGGGCCCTTACTGCAGCTTTGCAACATCTGGAACCAATACAGCTGTGCTGGGTATCTGTGGTACCAGGGGGCTCTGAGGTTGTAGGCTGGGTTGGGTGAGGGGAGCAAGGGGTTGGGCTAGTTGCTACTTTGGCCCTGGGGGTCCATGTGTCCCTGACTTCAAAATAGACTTGATTGCTAACAGCTGGCAGTCCTAACTCACCCAGTGTCAGAGCTCTCCTCTGATGTCAACCTTGTCAGTATCAAGGCCCGGACAATGGAAGGCAAAGGTAGAGAGGAGGGCTGTGTCCGTGTGAAATGAGATTCAGAGAATGACCTCTTTTTTTTTTTTTATGAAGGCTGTTACCATAAATAACTTTCAAGTTTTTGTCAAGGCTCCTCTGAATGAAGCACACACCGAGGAACACCATAAAAATCTGATATTTAAAGGTCCAGTGTGTGAGATTTATTGGCAGAATATGGCGGAAACGTAGCAAATATTCATAAATATGTTTTCATTAGTGTATAATCACTTAAAATTAAGGACCACTGTGTTTTCATTTCCTTAGAATGAGCTGTTTAAATCTCCTCTTCCATGGACACCACCATGTTGACCTGCCATGTTTCTACAGGAGCCCAGAATGGACAAACCAAACACTGGCTCTGTTTATGACCTTTCACAGGTTTTGTGGCTACCATAGCTTCTCCTACACCAGGGGTCTGCAAGCTTTACTACTAAAAGCCATTTGTGGCCCAAAAAAAAGTATGACTGGTGCCGCAACTAGTAAACTCTCTTCTTTCTTTGCATTTAGCATTCACAGCTAGCCGAGGGAGACATGAAACTAGCCATCAACAAAATTTAGAGGAAAATGCGCTGAGCTGTAGACTATGATCCTGAGCTATGACGCACAACTTGGTTGATGAAATATTAAACACTTTTTTTTCTAATTTAGTCTATAGGCTACATGTCTTTACAGTTGGAGGATGTAAGAATCACTTTAGGTCTACAAAGATAAATGATGATAAGGTGATGTGGAAATGACAGTAAAAAATTACCAGAATCTTAATTTATGCATAAATGAACTCTTTTCAAGATTTAGTGATAAAGCCTAATGTGAAGTGGGTTGCTTTGATTTGTCATTTTAGAAAAATGGGTCAGCAGGAAAAAAAAGATTGGGAAACACGGCATTAAAGTCTTCATATTATTTTCAAGCTCATATTTTTATTTTAGGTTTCTACTAGAACAGGTTTACATGCTTTCATGTTTAAAAAAAACAAAATATTTTTCCCTCATACTGGGCACCCCTATTCACCCTGTCTGAAACACTCAGTTTTAGCCCCTGACTCTTTAAGGCCCCAAATCATGTTCCAAACTAGCTGCACATTATACAAATGTGTTACATAGTGATGTCACCAAGTAACACAACAAAGGCTGGATAACAAAGTGTTAAGTTCAGGAAAAATATTAGGTGTGGGAGGGACAAACTCCCTTTGACATTTTTGTAACTTTTCAGACCTTTTACATTCACAAAAAACTATTTAACAAACACACCGACTGTGCTAATAAAGTGTTACTGATCATTCTTTTTGTTCTTCTCATGTTGAATAGCTTTTAATTGTTGTTATTCTCACTTTATTGTGCTTTTATTGTCTTGTGAAGAACTTTGTGACATCTGTTTTGTGTTGTATGCCGTATAAAGTGCTATATAAATTAATTTTATTATTATTATTGGTGTAAATAAAGAAAAGGAAGTAAACCACAAGCATAATATGGCTGCTGGGTGACATCAGTGCAAAACAGAACAAAATGGTCACAAATGTCTCCCACAGTACAACGTAAAGGCTTCTATTTTCTATGAGTTTTCTATTATAATTCCCCACATCATCAAATTATTTAATAGATATTATTAGACTAATTATTCTTCTAACCATAACTATTTATAAACCCAGCTTTATAAAGGTAATTATTCTGATAATTAACATGTATATCTTTTAATTGTTGTGAAATTTACGATATCACTTTTCTATTCGAGCTACAGGAGAATGTAGCAGAGTTGTGTCCTGCTATTCACCGCCTAAGTATGAGTAAATAGGACAGCAGCTCATTAGCATCTTTTATTATCCAATTACAAACTCTGCTCGCCTAATTACCTCCAATCAGCTGGGAGAAGAAAATGATTGACTTCCTGGAGGACAGGAATCACTCAGGACAAAGAGGACAAACTGGTTTTCAGTAGCTTACTGGATGGAAAGTGACTCACAGGAAAGACTATAGAAGTATGCAGACAGAAAGCAGGAGCTGCTGTTTCATTGTTTGGACTTTAATTATTACAAATCATTTAAAAACAATATCAACAACAGTGGAGTCTTTTTTCTTTCATTTAATAGAAGAAATGCTACTGAATGCTACATTGTTTGTGTTTTGCAGTTGTTCATACATAATCCAAACATTCACTGTGAAAGACACTTTTTATCTCTGTGTGCGAGACTAAGTGACAGTTTGTCCACAGCTGATCTTGAATATTACTGGACCGATCAGCCTGATTTTTATTCACATTAATGCCTGTATGCTGAAGGATCTCTGTGAATCACAATTTTTGAAAAATCTTGAAAAACCTTTTCTTTTTCTGTACACCGAGAACAGTTGTGGCCACAGACATTATGTTTTTGTGTCATCCCACTATTGTGAACACAATATCTCTCTCAACGCCTTGAATGAACTTATTCAAACTTAGTGCACATGACCACTCGGACATGAGGATGAACTGATTAGATTTTGGTGGTCAAAGGTCACTGTGACTTTTTGGCAATAACCACTTACATGTAGCGAGTTACATGAAATGAAATTACAAAATAAATGTAATTGTAATCCATTACAGTTATTGTAAAAAAAAAAAAAAAAGTAATTAAATTACAGTCATTACAGGGATAGTTTTATTACATATAAATAACCCTCTCCTCATATAACAGTGTCACATTTCCACCTCGTCTATTCTACCTTTGCAAGGTTGTTCTGTGTATTATGTTATTGAGTTTGTGACAGGAAATGATAGGAAATAATTTCTAAACAGCTGCAGAAACGATTATCCTTCATCAGAGGATGAAGGGCAGCCGCTACACACAAGGTTGTGCTTATAACAGAGCTATGCATCATTATTAGACAATTAATTACTCTGTCATCAACACCAGCAACACCACTGTTCTACTGGGATTCAGTCACAGATGTTTCGAACTCTGCTTTGACACAACTATCCATAACTGGGGAGCAGTGGATCCTGTTTCAGGCTTCGACTAAAACTTTCACTTGTTTGCAGAGAGTTGCTCAGATTTACTTCTTCTCTCAGTTAGTTTTGAGTCTTTGAAAGATGTCAGGAAAGGCCAGAAATAGCACAGGGCAGGCCGCTGGGACGAGCTGTTGTTTACAGACAGTGACAGATATGAAGGACCTCTGTGCTCTGGTGCTGGGTCTGAAGCCTCAGGGGTGTGCTAGCACTGCTTCTGTTGCTGTTCTGGACGCTGCAACAGCACACACATGAAAACACATGCACATGCAGGCCGGCAGACGTATCTGCACACAGACACACAAAACACATACAGTATTCTCTGTCTTCTCTGCACACATTCATGTGAACCCACTATGTTTTCTGTTTCCCTCTCTCTGCACCACTTTACAATGAGACTAACCTTCTAAATGATTCATAAACAGGTTCTAATTAGGTTGTAAACACTTTATAAATCATTAATAAGCTGTTACAACACATCAGTTCAAAGGGCAACAATGACCTGTTGCTTGCCAAATAGCGAGCCCACATTTTTCTAGACTATTAAAGGTGCAGTAAGCAGTGAGGTCGTCAAATTACCGACACTTTGGATTGGTGGCTTAATGATGCTTGATTGTTGAGTCTCATTCGTCTTCTCCATCAGCAGCATTTATACCTGTCAGTTTCATCAAAAGTTACAATCATTTAACCACCCACTCAGAATATCTTAATAGTCAAACATTTTCACTTAAATAACATATCAAATTCCCAGATTCATATACTAAGGCTTTGGCAAGATTGTTTACTTTGACATTTTCAGGGATACATAATTTTACACTTTTCAATAAGCAGTCCCCCTCCAGGAAGTTGCGATTGCAAATTCAACCAGTCCCCATGAATTCTGCACGACCTTGCAGTTGTATCCAAATAAAGCAGTCGCCTGCGCAAATGTCATACATGTACATCTCAATGAACCAGCTCAATGTTTTGTTTCATTATTCACTATTTTTTGCATTCATATTTTTTTGTTTTATCACAGGTACTGAAAATAACAACTTTGTCATTGTTATTGACATTTAACATCTTTGCATCTTTATTTTATAATTTTTTTGCTTATTTGTGGAATCCCCCCTGGTGAACTTCTTCATCTAGATGCATGTTTTGTTTGTTTTTCTAATCCAGAGTCTCTTTGGTAAGGTTACTTGGCACACTCAGAATAGAGTGCGGTTTTGTCCTCCTTTGAACAAGTTGCCTTTGATTTTAATGAATTATACCAAAAAATTGCAACGTTCCTTTGTAATTTTCACTTGCTACTGCAATATCATAGCAAAATGCTTAAATATACAAAACGGAAAATGCATCGCAATTTTTTAGAAAAGATGCTGTGACATCAGGTATTTCAGTCCGCAACAATCCATAAAACAGCCTGCAAAATCCTGGAGGGACTGAATAACGCTCCCCTTTGCCAGTTATAAAAGGTAGAGTCACTCTTTGGTAAGATGAATTATTAGTAAGTAGTAAGTGGATCTTGTCAAGTTGTGAGCCCACATCGATGTATGAAAATTGTGTTTATGATAGTTTATTAATGATTTATAAAGTGTTTACAACCTAATTAATAATGCGCTTATAAACCATTTATTCATCATTTATAAGGGTAGTCTTAATGTAAAGCAGTACCCTCTCCTCTCATATTGACTTTACACTGTAAAAAAAAAAAAAAAAAAAAAAAATCTGTCTGGGTTTCCTTAAAATTTCAACTTGACTGAATTTAAAAAGACAAGTTGAGGCAATTTTGTCATTTTTGTAAGTTTAAGATATTAGGTTGAACCAACAACTCTTCAGCCACACTGATAAACATCAGAAATAAATTTGATTTCCTTTCACATTATCTCAGAAGAGTCAGTTCTTCATTTCACACACAGATCTTACAGCTGCAGCTGCTCCTGTTCCAGCTACTTTGTTCCGGCATCGACACAAAGATGATATGTGAAACTGCTCCCAGTGAATTTCTAAAATGTATATATGTATATAAAATTTATTACATTTTAATACTTCATTGCTAACCTTCATAATTTTTCACAGTGTTTTTATTATTGTGAAAACAAGGAACCATGACTTATCTTAAAGTGTACCTGAGACACAGCAAGTTTTCATCAAATGTTTTCTTCAGTTTAAAAAAGGAAGGTCTCAGAAGGGTACTAACTCTCACACAATGCATGCTGGGAAGTCTGCTTATATGCTGATCATGTTGCTTTAAGAACTCAAACATGATCAGCATATAAGCAGAGTTGATTAACCTCTGTACAGTACATTAATTCAAGTCATTGTTTCATGTCAAATGACTTCAAATCAGTGGAACTCAGAACTTTTAAGTTTAACTTGAATAAATACAACTTTTATTCACGTTAAGTTAATGTTTAGTAAAAAAGATTAGTTGATTCCACTAAATTCCTGTATGATTTTTTTTTTTTTACAGTGCACTGGCTACTGTGTGAAGTCAACTCAAGCTGATGTTGATGAACAAATCCAAAACCTGGTGATGTAGTCTGTGTATTTAAACAAATTAGCAATCAGTTTAAGTACCAGTGTTGACCTTAACATTGGGGTCAAGGCAGGCGTCAGATACAGAGACATAACGTAAGCAGCACCATCGTGTAAATTCTGCACTCTGGTCAATTGCAGTCTGTTCACTGCTGAAATCTGGGGGAAAGAAAACAAATAAATAACTGCAGTGCAATATTGACAAATTCTGTTTAATATTGTGTGATACTCTTCTCTTAAAATACAGTCTTTTCTGAGGTAGACCATTACAGTTCAAGAACATTATTATCATTTTCAAAACAGACATCAAAAAAGACATGAAATAAATACTTTCATGTACAATATGCCGCAAAAATGAGGTAGAAATGGTTACAGAAAATGTACAATAACCAAGAACAAAGTTACCGTGATAACAGATCAAAAGATGTAAAAAATAAAAGCTTGTTTTGTTGGACAAACTGTTGGCGAGTTGTGGGAAAATATTGTCTCTATTTGTTCCTCTAAGTCATGATTATTATTTCTGTAATTACCTGTGAATAATCGCTAGTATTATCTAGACGGTGCCGCTGGAGGCAGGGGCTGCTCTGTAATTTGTAAATGTGTTTTCAGTTTGGGAGACAGTGATCAGTATGCACAGCGGGGGTCACTCTGATTGATCTGGCTGTATGGCATGACTGAAGCCACCAGCTGGAGAGGGACGGCTGCACTGTGATATAGGGTTGCTGGACATCAATCAGACCACTTCCACTCCAGAGGAATCAGTATAAGGGAAAAAGAGAAGGGGGAAGGGGGGCAGAGGAGAGGATACAACGCCACATGGCCACTGGGGCTCGTGGCCAGGGGGCAATCCAATCTAATGAGATTGCACTGGGGAGAGAGAAAAAGAGAAAAATAATGATGAGGGACGGAGGGAGGGATGGAGGGAGGAAAGGGCGGTAGGAAATATTACATCATTCTGTGTACACGTCCTCAGGACCATGGCAACGGCCTAATATGTACGACCTCTGTACCTGCAGTCCAGTGACCAGGTTTTTCCAGCTTGTTAAAACAGAACTACAGGACTGGTGGAAAAGGAGAGACTTGTCTGGATTGTCTACATGTTGGGTTAATCTACAATATTAAAGGAGAAATATGCAGGTCTCTAGTGTTTAAAATTGAGTATTCAGCAGTCCAAATAGTGAACTGGAGCCCTAAACAGTGTGTTAAATAGGTTCAATCCCTTTTTAATACATAATCTACGCGAGTGGGTTCCCCCGTGATGAGTCTTACACTGTAGGTTGATCAGATGTTTATAACTGTCAGTTGTCCATCAATGTAAAGCTAAGCCTGTTATCCTGACAACAGAGGTCCAAAGATGGAGCTCAGTGACTGCTTGTCTCAGACTCCATTAACATATTACTCAATTAAACTGTTATACAAATCTACTCCATCTAAAAGATATAAAGCATATCTGACCACTCTTTCTAATAAAGGGAGGTGGTGGGGTAGGGGGAGGTGGCCTGGAATGGACACGCTAACTGTAGCATCGTTGTCGGAGAACTAAAGCCAGTATTTCAACATCTTTTCCTTAATCTCTGATGACATGGTCATTGATTTGGTACAGTAAATATATTACATATTTCTCCTTTAACTATGAATTTTTAGACTTTGGGATTTGCTGAAAGCTAAATATAACAACTTAAGTCTTTAAACTTTTTTTTTTGCATGTTTGTCTTTTTTTGGAAGGTATTTTGTGCTCAAATGTGGGTACGTATGTATGATTGTGTGCGTTATATTTACATTTTCAAAATGATATTTTGCAGACATGCATATACAGGATATGTAAACACTAAATAACAGATATTTGCAGTTTGTCCAACAAAAAAAGGAATATTTTCTGTATTCTACATAGCATTTCTTGAAGACAATCATCACTCCACCATAAACTACAATAAAAATAAAGGGTAAAGGAACAGAAAAGAAAACGTATTTATATATTCATATATAATAATACATGGATTTATGGCATCAAATATCCTTTGAAATACCTGAATTACATTCAATGTTACTCTTTGTAGCATATTCAAGTTTCTCTCCCGAGGTAAAAGCCCAGCTGTAGTGGGTGTTACAAGACTGTCAGGTTTCTCCTCGCTCCTTTAACTCGCTCCACACCGCGCTCTACTAAGACCCTAAGATTACATACATTCTTTAATTTCATATTTCTGAGGTAAAGAAATTCTTCCTGAGCATTTCAAACAAGACTACATACTAAGAAAACAAAAGGAGTAAGTGAAATAGAAAACAGAGACAGACGCTGGGTGTGCAGGTGGGTGCGTTTTGTTCTGTGTAAGTGGGATTCTCAGGAAAACTGCAGACGATGAGGAATGTGAACACATGTATGCGGAAGTTAAGGACAACAACCCATAAATAATAAAATAAGTTGTCCGTGAATTCTATCATTTTTAGTGTGAGAATAATACTATCGGTGAGTTAAGTGAAAATACATGTTAAGTATTTCTACAACGGCAAGGTTTTACTTGAACAACTGAACTCCTGGGAAGGACAGCAGCATGTTTCATAAGATTCATTTGATTTTCTTTTTTCTTTTTTTTTGGAATAGTAAGGACTAACTGTTTGGATTTGGTGAGAAGCATTCAAGAAGGATTCATTTATTGTGATTTTGAGAACCAGATGTTTTGAGAAATATCACACTGCTGATTATGCATTTGGTTTGACGTGTTTTTGGTCAAAAACTGGTTTGCTGAAATGTTGCTGATCCCGAGCCCTTCGTGCTTGATAATTAGTGACAATCCAATGACTAAACCAACGTTAGGATAACATGGAAGTGGACTGGCAATAAATAGGATCCTGAGAGTAGCAGTCAAAGGGGGGATTTTCCAAACCCTGATTATCCATAATCTTGGACCACGTCACCTAGCAACAAATAATTGATTTTGTCCCGGACCAAGGCTAATCAGGATCTCTGAGAGTATCCAAATAGTTTATAATCTGATTTTCCCATTGGCCAAAAGACTAATAACACTACCCCAGTCAACAAGGCCTTTTCATCTTTCTTTTCTTTGGGAAAAATAAAATATTGCGGATATTCATACGAAAACAAAAACAGCACACCATGGCATGCTCCTGCCAGTAAAACAACTTTGTCAGCTCTCCCATATCGTTGAGTTTCTCTGGCTCTTTTGGCTGCATAATCTGTAATTACAAAACAACAACAAAACATTCCCAAGGTTTGCCATGTCAAAGCAAAGACAGGGTCGTAACGCAGTCCAAGTAAACTGACCGGCTGCTTTCTCAGTGGTTATACATCTTGCTCCACTCTATACAAGTGTCCAGTTCTTTTGTGGTGGTGTGTGGGCGCACCTTGCAGAAGGCATTCTCAAAGTCTGTGAAGGCTGGGGGTTTGGAGGATGCGGGGAGGCCGTGCATGGCCCCGGTAGGGGAGGATGCTGAGGAGATTGCTTGCTGGCTGAGCTGAAGCAGCTCCCACACTGAGAAGCCCTCTGTGCGCTGCACAACAGCACTCAGCTCCCTCTCACTCAGGCTGCAGCCCTGGGGAGACAGCGCCTGCAGCAGCACCTGCCTGCGCATCCCCACATCTGGCAGGCCGACGTGATACCGCTTGGCAAAGCTCCGATGGACTGCGTCCTGCAGCAGATCTGGCCTGCCAGTGGCACAAACGAGAATCACCAGACCTGTGGTCCCCACCTGGGCTTTCTCCAGGGTGGTCAGCAGCGTCTGCCTCAGCCCCTCCTCCTCCATGGCCTCCACCTGGCTAAGCAGCACCACAGAGGGCTGCCGTGCCCCCGCCACCTGCAACAGAGACCCCAGAATGTGCTCTGCCTCGGCCTTCCCTTTAGAAGCCAGCATGGCTCCACTCAGCCGGTAGAAGGAGGCCCCCAGCTGTGAGGCCAAAGAACGAGTCAACGTCATCTTGCCCCCTCCCCGGGGGCCAAACAGCAGGACGGTTCTCGGCGGCCGCATCACTGGACTGGGCCTCAACACGGGCCACAGAAGGTCCTCCTCCAGTGCAGTCTTGACGTGGGTGAGCCCGGCCAGCTCGCCCCAGCCCAGTGCCGGACTGCAGTCCAGTAACTCCCCATTGACAAGGTCCAGCAGTCGGGGGTCTGGGCTCTTCATAGTCTCAGCACACAATGGTGGGCGCTTGTGCGTCTGGGAGCGGTGTTGCTGCTGCTGCTGTTGGATGAAACCCTGCTCTGCCACACCATTCTCCCCTGTCATGCCTGCAGGAGGGCTGTACTCCCCTGCCGCCCCGTACTGAGGGGATACCAGGGGCTGGGAGGAGGGCTTACTGGGCTTGAAGCTTTGAGGGTCTGTGCTCCCTGAACTGCTGAAGCCATTTCCCCGGCACTCTGATTTCTCACTGTAGGGCGAGTTCCCCCCAGCCTTCAACGGGTCATAGCTATATTTCCTGTAACGAGACCCATCTCCGCTGTCGTCCTCCTCTACGCTCATCTCAAATGCTTTTCGTTTTAACGTACCTCCTGACTCAGGTGTCCCGAGGTTGGTGCTCTGGTAACTGTAGCTGCCTCCTACTACCGTGGGCCTTGAGGGGACAGGAGTAGGGGCTGGGAGACCTGAGGGCAGGTAAGTTGCAGTGGGGTGGCTGTAGCTGGGGGCAAGGCTGGTTTGTGGAGGGTATGTGCTAGGGGGGTAGTTATAGACAGGTGTGGTGGGGCTGTAGCTGCCCACTAGAGTTGGGGTGGTCTGGAGCGTGTGGAGGGAGGCAGGGGGAAGTGCTGCACTGGGTTGGGGACAGTACCCTGAGGAAAGATAGGTGCCGTTGTAACTGGAGGGGTACTCGCTGGAGCCGCTGCAGGAGCTGCTGCCGCTGTAACCAGAGTCCGAAAGGTTACTGTTCACCACCGACACGCTGCTCACCCCAGGAGGGCCCGCAGACGTGGCTACAGCCTTGGAACCTGAGAGGCTGTCATGGCCTACAGGGGGCACCAGGGAATAGGAGGCGTCAGTGCTGTGTGTCAGCGGCCAGGGCTCCAGCTCAGTCTTCTGGCCGTTGAGGCCCCCAAAGGCCCCCGGCTCTGGGTAGGTGCCCACAGTAGGTGGCCGGTCATACGGTGAGTCCAGCACACCAGCATACTTCTCCGCATAGCGCTTCAACAGGTTGGAGGCTGTGAGAGCAGAGATGTCGTCATTGGCCCAGGCGTAGTTGTAGGAGCTGCGGCGACGGCCGGAGTAGAACTCCGACTTGTGGGCCGGAGAGGAGGTGGTGGAGGAGACGTCCAGGTGCTGCTCAGGCCACTGGCTGAGAGGCTGGGCATGCTCTGGGTTCCAGTGCATCTTTAACAGGCCTAAAGAAAGAGACAGACAGGGAACCAGGTCAGAATTTTGCCCTAATTACAAGCATGTCAGAAAATAGGATACTGGTGGTGTGAGAGTCATTATATCTTCAAGAACTGTACAGCTTTGTGGTCATAATATGAATCCATTTGGCTCCATATAGCACCTTCACCAATTGATTCTTTCCTGTGACCAAACAATAGAGAATTGTTTTTCTTACTCACTGCATTTGCTTTGATTGATGAGTGACAAACTTTTAGCATTTACATCAATGCGAACTGTATCTGAGGATGGCAATATACATAAGAAATCCCAGGTGGAACACAACCCCACCATCCTGGAAAAATATGATTTGAACCCCCAATATATCAATGTAAACACAACTATGTAATTCCAATAATGTTAATATGAATATGTGATTACAGACACTTAACAAAAAGCTATTTAGTCGTTCAAACACAGGATATGTTGATACATCTCTTTTCTTCCACCACACAGTACAATAACACAAATTTATAATCATCACCAGACTTCATTTTCACTGCATTGAATTACAGGTCACTCTTTATGTTAGCTAGCGGTTAGCTGATATTTGCTAAGCATAGCTGTAACATCAACAAGTGCAGCTGTTTATTGGCAATACAATGTACTGTTCCTTAAAATGACTGAGTATTTATTTGCAGAGTTACACCTTTTCCTTTGGTGCTCCCATGGGACAATGTTCTCAATACTGTCCCCTCCAAACATTCACATCAGATTTTTGCCCCTGCCAATATGTCCTGTTAAAGTAAGATGGCTCCTTCAGTGTTACCATATTAATTTTTACATATTGATTTTGACACATTCTCTACAATAGACAGAAATGGCCAACTCAGTTTACAAAGAAAATTGGTTGTTTACTATTAACAAGGTCAGAAAAGAAATACAAGAGGATAAGATATTTTTTATTTGTTTAAGTACTTCAAAGTGTGATTTTGAGATCTGTTTCACCATGCCACAACCATTACTGTAAACGTCACAGCCAGGTATGTGTACGTCAGTATTGTAAGACAGAACAAAACTCCTTCCAACCAAAAATAAAACTAAACTGGACAATGCAGGGTTTAAACCAGGGATGCTCAAACTTTTTTTTCTCTTGGAGGAACAAAACACAAACTTACTGGTGGATCACAGGCCAAAATCAAACGTCTAATCTACTGTTAAGATGCAAAATGGTACTAGGATCCCAAGTTGCTTTATTTGACTGATTTCTGCCCTCTTTGATCAGTTTATGAAAAATAATTAATATTTAGGCATCCTGCACATTTAAAGATCACTTAACCTAAAAAAAAAAAAAAGCACTATAAACAAAAATTAATTTGTTTTTCTCAAGAAAAATCTGTTGGGCCAAATCAACTTTATGGGAGGCCAATTTTGGCCTGCAGACCCTACTTTGGGCAGCCCTGTTTAGACACTCTTCGATGGCTGTTTTTCCTACTACCCTTTGCACAGTGACACATGGTCTGAACCCCTCCTCTCCAAGTGACAAGAAATGGCCTTTCTTCTGTTTGGAGAGGAGTCTCATTCAGTGTTACCATCATGCATGTGAGCAGAAGGGGCTCACATTTCCCAGAGAGGCAGAGGAAGTTAACAGGGAGCTGGAGGGAGAAAGAGAAAACTGCAGAAAGAAAAGACCAAAAACAGATCGGGAGGTTGGATGTGTTGTTTTGCAGCTTATATTGGAGTAGCGATAAGATCCCACTACTATTCCCTGTACCGCTAACATCTGCAGGTCTCCCAGAGGAGCTATTGTTATCTCCCCGTGCATGTTGCTCTGAATGCCTGCTCCCTCCGCCCTGCACCCCCACCTACCACCCACCAATCCACCCACCCACAGTACACCAGAGCTCCAAAGGCCCAGTGGCCGGCTGGACAGAGGGAGGGAGGGTGTGTGTGTGTGTGTGTGTGGACAGTGGTGTGGAGAGAGTGAGAAAGAAAGAAAGAGAGAAAGAAAAGAGGGGGGTTGGGTTTGGAATTGCAGCATAGTGTGCTATTCATCAGCACAGTCTCCCATGGAACATTGGGAAAGTGGAATGTCTGTTCCTCTGGCTGACTTCAGCACCGGCCGAGGACTGATTGATCATGGCTGCTACGCTCCAAGCACATCGCAGAGTTAACAGGAGAGAGTGCAGGCGAAAAAGAGATTTTGTCCCATGACTTGTTTTGCTTCCACACCACCTCTTGCAGAGGCCTTATTTTCCAGGAGGGCTGACCACTAACTGACTGAACTAACAATTAAACTGCTGATTAATTTCATTGCTTAATAATCGATTACTCATTTGGTCTATAAAATATCAAAATTTTACCCTATTTTACGGTAAAATATTTGACTGGTGCTGCATCTGAAATGTGTGCAACTCCTTTGCCCAAATGTACAATGCATCTGCTAATTTTCAGTGTTTGCATGCCATTCTGTTTGTCCTCTGGAGCCCATTTTATGCTCAGTTGGTATGTTCAACTGTGAATTTTCACATTTAAATGCACAATATTTATGTTCTGCTGCTGGGGATCTCCCTTACATTAAAACATGGCAGTGCCATGATTCTCCAAATCCATGATTCAATTTGATTTTCAATTAAAAAATGTTTTTTTCAGCACCGACTGCTATGTCACAGTTAGACTACAGAGTCTTGATTTGTAAAGATCAACAGATCATTGGTTTTATGCTCTGACAACTGTTATTTACATTTTCAAATTCTTTAAAAAGACAGAAAGAAGGTAACATAAATATTTGAGTTTTATTAATCAGTCGAGTGAATTCAACTTTAAATGTCTATTTCTTTTGTTTTCAGACCACTTCAGTTGTTCTGACTTGAAATGATGAACTCAAATTACATCATTCTGAGCTAATAATCTAAGTAAGTTCAGTCAACTCACATTTCAAGAGGAACTTGTGTTTTTAATTTGAACCTGCTAAAAATGATTTACAGTGTACACGGGGTCATCTTAGGAGTGTTGTTTTGAGTAGGGGCGCAGGGGCTGAAGAGGAAAAAAATACTGTGAGAATTGTTGATCCTGCTTTTTCATTGATTTGAAATTGTGAAAATAACTGATAAAATAACAGCAAAAGGTATAGTCTGAGGATGTCATGAGGTAGCATGGGATCGCGGAAGTTATCTTCACTGTTAACCACCATTGCAGATGAAAATATATCTGCCATGCCTCAGGCAGAAATCATGTTCACTGACGAGGTAATATTTAAGTATTATTCATCTTATGTTTAGTCATGTTTGCTGACTTCCTTCCTCACTCTCTGATGTATCCAATGTTTTCCTGTAAGTTGTAGCAGCTAGCTGCTCGTAGGAAACGCACGGTTACCTTAAACAAATTCTGGATTTCTCTGTGTTTGAACATTGATGGAGACATTTGGGATACAATAAGTACACAACTTAACAAGATATATAACATATGTCTTGTATTTTTAGACATTTCGATGCAGAAATGTTACATATTATAGCTTTAACAGAGCGTCTCTGTGTTCAACTGTGAATTTTCACATTTAGGAGAAGGTGCTTATATGTGTGTTTAGCCAATATATCACAATATGATAGTTATAGAATTGTCTATTTCATGAAGAGTAGCGCTACCTCTTGCTGAGGTATTAGCTTGACATTCCACACATAGCTTGGCATTATTGAACTGTCACAATTTACCCTGAGGTGAGGACTACTCCAGCCAGAAACACACAGAGGTAAAAAGGAATATGGCAAAAGCCGTCATTACTAGCCTCTCTCTGCCTTTCCTTCGGTGGATGGACGCCTGATGATTCATTATTCATGGCCGTCTGTGTGTGTGGAGCCAGGCTTCTTATTGCCATTTAAATCAAATCTCAATATCCACAGCCTGTGGTTCTGCTGCTGCTGCTGCTCTCCCGCTCTCCAGCTCACTCCTAAACTTTGGCCTCTTTCTTTACCCGCTTTGCAAACCTCCCCATGTGTGTTTTCAGATTACGCCCGTTATTTATTCAGTCAGATGAGACCAGCAGACCAGATGGCCATTGGATTATCATGTCCTTCATATTCAAATCCACTGCCTTAAGTTCCCAATGGCCAAACCAGTTCAAGTACTTCCCTAAGCTCCAGCCAACCCACACACCCACCACAGTGAGATGTGGAGGAACATTCTCACACTCTGTCCACTTGTATTTTTACAAACATGCTGAAGACATTGTCTTGTCCACACCCAGTTGACCACATATTTTTGCTGGTCTGACTCGCAGGTCTTTGTCCAGGCTGCAGAAACCATATATGTCCTGCAGGCCCTTCCCATCTGCAGCCCAACCAGTTTGTGAGCAGCCCCAATAATGGGGCCTGTGTGTGACAGAGATGGATGAGAGCCCAGGGGAGCTCATAAAACCTGCAGCGGGGAGGGAGGGATGGAAGAGGGAGGGATGGAGGGAGGGGAAAGAGTGGACAGCAGGCGCTTCGTCCTCTCTAAGCGGACTGGAGCGGACATTAGAGGACTCAGTGAGGCGGGCTAACTGCTGTCCACTCCATCATTAGAGTAGCACCAATACAGAATGGACTCCTCTCACACACTACCCCCTTGACCAAAGTAATGACCAGCTGCCCATACCTGAGGAACCAATTCACTGTTAAATCTGAGAGTAATTACTCACTATAAGTCTTTTTTTTTTTAATTGCATTATACACTGTAATTCTTTCTGAATGTGCACAGTGAGTTAGATGAGTGATAGGCTGCCATTCACCCCTGATGGACACAGCAGGGTTGCAGCGCAGTTTAGCCGTTTCCATGTAATTAGATCTTGCCTTCTGCTGGATTGTGGTTTTTAGAGCAGCAGCAGTACTCCACAATAAACTGAGCAAGCTCTAATCTACACTTCTGCTCAAATCAGAGCCATCATGTAGATTAATTCACTGGAGGGGCAGGAAGAAAGCTAAGATTAGAAGTAGGAAATCAGGACAATATGGACACACTGTGGCTGGCGGTGCAATCATTAGATTAACTTCAATAGATGTTGTAGTATGATGCTCTATTGTAATTATCCTATAAATGATAGAAAAACCACAACACACTGTTAATATTATTTGTGAATTTTGTAATCCAGATGCAAGTTGTCATTTTACAACTTTTGATGATAGATTTTTAAGTTCCCATGCTGTGACATTTCCCTTTCCTGCCACACCCCCATCGACTCTATCTTACTCATAGTAGAGGAGGATTATGGATTAAAAACACATTTATGTGAGAAGAATGGACAAGGACATCAATTTATTTGAAAATGGGAATCCTGTCCTCATTCAGTTATTTTGCAAATTTTTGGTGCTGTTTTCAGAACAAATAAAGCTGCTCTGTGAACAAATCAAAAGGGAGTTGGAATCATTCAGTTACACTGTTGAATGTTTTAGAAATACGAATGGTCGACAGAAAGAAAATTCACTGCCAGCTATTTCAAGAATCGATAAATTGTTTCCAACATTTTTCAAAGAAATATCAGGCTCCTTGATGAATCTCTTTGACATTTATGATAGTAAATAAAGATTAGATCCAGACCAATATAGACCATTGCCTATGTTGTTTGATATTTTTTTCAAATAACAAAGTGATTCTTTTAATTATTTAATTTCTTGTAGTTTTATAGGCAGCATTTTATGTATAATTTATATCTTTTCTTAACTCAAGTTGTTGTATGTGTGTTTTTCATTAATAGTTATCTATAATTATTAAAAAATACCAGTGAAGATTTACTATTTCATTGCCCTGGTGTCATTTTGGACTTTATATATGTATCGATATAGAATATCAGCTGATATATCAATATCAGAATTTTTTTTTACTCTCTAATATCGGTATTGGCATCAGCCAATGCCATTATTCATTATCCATTAATCTGATGATTATTCACAATTTATCAATTGATTTATTTAATCTATAAAATGTCAACCAATGTCTTAAAGTTGCTTCTTTTCCACACAACTAACAGTTCAAAACCCAAAGATTCCTCATTTACTATCATAAATGCCAAAGAAAAGCAGCAAATCTAAGATCTGGAACCAGCAAATATTTAACATTTTTGCTTGAAAAATGGCTGAAATAGTTAGCAAAATGGCAACTAATTTTCTTTCGGTTGACTAATCGATTAATCGGCTGATCATTGCAGCTCAAATAATTTATTCTGGAAGCTGTTGTTGCTGTTGTCAGCCTAAGTACAGCTGCTCTATGATCAAGTCACAAAGGGGTTTAATATATTTTATCATTTATCAGTTGTATCGTTGAATTTATGGTGAGCAGTAATCGGTTGTGATGACCAACTTGTACATAAATATGTGAGGAGGCTGCTTCTCTATTGACTGATGGCCTTACTTGGCTGCGAGGACGTTGATAAGAACCTTGTGTGTATGCACATGAAACTTCCCACTGTGTGTGCGTGTGTGTGCGCGTGTTCTCGGCCCCAGGAGAGACAGATGTTCTTCTGCTGACCGCCTTACTGTCTGTGCGGCCATTGTGGCGGACGGCCGTCCAGCAGACGTGCGCGGCTCGGACAATCCAGTTGGCCCTGAGACAAAGCCTGAAGGATCCTTTTGTCAGGGGCCTGTCTAATTATGGAAATCTTATTAATCTATTCAGCAGCAGTCCACTGACAGCTTTTGTGTCAGCCTGGGATTTATTGAGGGACCTGTGTGAGCTGCATCCTATTGTAGGAGTGCGTGATGAAGACAGTGGCACAGCTCTCTTCAGCAGGAACCAGCTTCACTTTGAGGAGGCCCTAAAATTAAAATTAGACCACTTATGGCTCAGGGGGAGTGTGTTAGGTTCATTTGTGATTTCTGCCCTCGATTGTTCATATCTGCCACCTACAAAGTCACTGAATCTCATGTTGACTGTGTGGAACTGAAGCAGCTCTTGGCCTATAAAGACTGGCAGTACTCTAGTCTGTGTTGTGGTTTCCTATAAAAGAAGTATCAGTGGGTGAGGTGAAAC
>JAJHUR010078847.1:0-11163 GCA_027495735.1 Lutjanus campechanus
GAGCAGAACTCGGACATTTATGGCATCTATGATACCTTCTTTAATCCTGATGTCAATCAATCTAACTTAAACTCATTAAAATTGTCATGCAATTATTAATCTGAAGTACAAGTGAATACACTGTGTCAAACTCTGAACCTCTTTAAAAATCTTTTCTCTACTTTCCACTTGAACATTCGTAGTATGGCCAAAAATCATGACGAATTTAAAACTTTCAATGTAAAAAATGCAACTTCATGATTTTTTGTAATATTAATAAACATTATCCTATAGAATTAGCTAAAATTTTTTATCAGTGGTACTCAAATTGAATTGGTTCAGCATACTAAATTCCTAGGAGTTATTATAGATAGCGGTCTTAAATGGTCTGATCATATCGACCTTGTCTCTAAGAGATCTGCGAAAATGCTTGGCATATTGAGGAAGGTTTGTCCCTTAATTCACTCCTCAGCTTATTTAACTTTATATTATAGCTTTTTGTTCCCATTCATTAATTATTGTAACATTGTCTGGGCAGCAACCTATCCTACATACCTGAATAAATTAAGTGTCATACAGAAGAAATATCTCAGATTTATATCCCACTCAAATAGATATGCACCCTCGGCACCCCTTTTTAAAAAAATATAAAGTACTCCCCATTGACAAGGTGAATGTTTATCAAACATGCTTACTCATGCATAAGTTTATATATAGGAAACAAGATCTTCCAGACTCTTTTCAGAATTTGTGGGTTAACCACATATGTACACACATATCAAACTAGACACAGCAACAACAGTCTACTCTTACCCCGCACACGGACTTCAAGACACCAATTTAACATTACTTTTAGAGGCCCTAAGCTCTGGAGTGAATTAAGCTCACCACTGCGAGCAATGTCCTCCCATTCTGCCTTCAAAAAGCATTTGAAGAAACTTCTATTATCCATCTGATCCCTGTACTCCTCCTTCTCTAACAGATTTTATCAATCCTTCTGATTGTGGATGGCTTGCTCTTGCTGCGTCTTTCCTGGATTTAACATGTATTTTGTTTGTTGCTTTGTTTTCGTATTGTTTTTGTTTGCTTTCTCTGGTTCTCTTGTTTTGTTTCTTTGCTGAGTGTTTAGCCTGCATGTCATGTGATTGATATGGGCAGGTGTGGAACTCTGTACAAGCCTGAAGAGGCTTCGTTCCCACCTTGCACAGTTTGTACTTGTACTAACTTGTGCTAAACAAATAAACTAAACTAACTAAACTAAACTAAACTAAATAGTTAATAGGTTGCTTTCCTTGCAGATGAGCTTCAATTGGAAAAAAAAAAGCACTGTATGTTTATATATCCTATAAACTCATTTTGAACTCATGTGCTGTATATAAAAGTAGCAAATCAAATATGATTTAAACAATCAAATCCCTCTGACCTGGAAGTTTGACAGATTAGCTCACACTGTCTGTGCCTGTCCCCTGTCAGTACTGCATGAACGTCACCTCGCACACTTGCCTCAGATCCGTCACAGTCAACATGATTTTTGTCAAAGTTACATTATCATTGCATGGTAATGCAGTTTAAAGTGGGTATTGATTTGAAAAGCCTGCTGCGTTATTGCGTGTGTCGGTGCTCTAGGGAGTCTCCCGCAGCACGTTTCAAACTTGAGAGCTGGTTTAAAGAATTTATCAGTGAACTTGCTAAAATTAGTCAACTGAGGAGTTCACAAATTTTTTATGCACCAGGAAATGTATGGTAGGTCCCAGCTCCGTTTTTAGGCTGCTCTTGAAGTCTGGAGAAAGTGACTTCTTTTGGGGTTTTTTTTTTCAAATGAGCTCTCATGTTCAAAAGTTTACTTTTTTTTGCCATTTCTGTCCTTTGTACTGCCCATGATGAACTGTTGTGAAGCGGTGTTCCTGCAGTCATACTGTTGTAACATGTTGAGCTGCAGATTTCATGTGTTTGTTCATGAATTACTGTAGCTTCAGAGTAATTAGTGACTCTTTTAGACCACCAAACCGGTGGCTGAGATCACTGAATGCTCTGTAATGACTTACACCCCATTGTTGAAATGCACATGCACATGAGGCACACTGTGAACTGGAAGCAATAATGCATGACAAATTGTCCAGATATATTCCGTCCAACCTTGCAGAGAGTCCCTCTGGGAATAAGTAATTGGCTTCCCTATACGTTTCACTGTGTACCTTTTATAACCTTTATATATTATTATGACCATATGCTATCATTGACTTGCTTTTCACAACTTTTCACTATATCCAACTGTACAGAAACAGTAAAGAGACAATGGAGCAAGATAATTAGGAGTCACAAGCAAATTAAGCTGCAGGAACCAAAGATTGTTTACAGTCTAATGTGGAGTTACAAACATTAGGCTTCTGTCTCATGTTTCCTACTCAGGTACCCATAATGCATGAGCATCAGAGTGTCTCTGACTGAGCATGGCTGACTGCCCACAGACGCAGTGACAGGACAATAACAGCTTCATACAGCTGGTGTTGTTTAACTACTTTGATGAATTGGACCTAAAGGTGCAAATTATGACTTCCTGACTTGGGGCTTGTTGTAGTCACATTTTAACTTCATCGAGGCGTTGCACGGCATCTATTTTCACAGTGGTCCCCAACCTTTTTGGGTTGTCACTTCTTAACCTTAATCTAACTGATCTAACTCACACATGTTCTATCAATCCAATTTTGCAAGACTTTGTCAAACCATTTGGTCCTAATGACTTTATCATTGTTTTCTGTGTCTGTTTTAATTATGCTTTTTAAAGGGACAATTCACCGCAAAATATACGTTTTTCATCTTGCCTGTAGTGCTATTTTCAGGTGGAGCGGGTCTTTGCGACTTTGCAATCCTGGGAAAATGTATTTGCATCTATCACATTGACTGGAAAATCTACTGGAAAAAGGTGTTGCCTTTACTCTCAAAACACAGATCGAGGGGTGTTAGAAAATTCTTGCTCCTCCAGTGTGTGCCTGGGCAGAGCATGAGCCAAATTGTGTGCTAGAACTGCCTATAGCTTGTGGTGTTCATAGCTCTGAGACCAATGTCTCTATCCGTTTTGTATTGAAGGGCAAATGAAATCAAAGAGCTTTAGTTTGCATGACTGTGGGTTTATTTCAGTTATTTTATATTGTTAGCAAAATGACCCTGACTGGCTTTATTATATACATAAAACACAAATAATGTTTAGGCCTACTTGAAAATACTGAAAACTAAATGATACCTGAATCTAAGGATGGTATGTAAGCTTTTAAGTAATAATGTAGATTGTACTTGGGATAAAACCTGCAATTTGTGTTAAATAATGTATAGATTTTTGTTTCATACAATACGCAAATTAACTGTAACTTTCCTACAATAACATTAATGCTAATATTTTTTTTTTCAGATGGCATTAACTACATACTAACTGATAATATATTGAGAAGAATTACGCTAACATTTCACTATTGTAACCCAGTTTATTTTCCTGTTGCCCCAATTTCTGAGGTACCCTAAAGGTAGAAACCTTCCAGGCTGTGGCCTCCTTCCCCACACAGCTGCCCTGCCAGAAGACACGCAAATCAGGCAGGTGTGTGAGACTGAAGCTCCGTAGACTAGAAAAGAGTGACATAAGATGTTTCTAACGAGTTTTTCAAGACACGAAAGTGAGTGGAGTCGGCAGAAATGTCAGTGACATAAACCTGCTAAGCTGCGAAGTGGATGTTGAGAGAGAAGTTATCGTTTGGACGAGCTTCGTCAGGCTTTATCAGGATTACCCTGGTGAGTTACCTACTCAAAGTTAGCTAATTAAGTGTTAACTGAAATAAACCTGAATTGTGTGTTATTTTACTATGAGAAACCTGTCAAGCTAAACCAGTCAGGATAAATATACATAAAGAAAATATGGTTATTGTTTATGTTATGAGGTGTTTCGCCACCCACTTCTGTTAATTGTGGCCTAAAAGCTAACTGCTGGTGCATTCACGTGCTCCTCCAACGGTCCCAGGCTGTCTTTTTTTGAGGGAGGATTCTTTCGGTCGACAACGTGGAGCTGCTCCGTCTGCTGCCTGGACCATCACTGCAGCCTGTGTATGCCTTCATCTCAACATGTGGATGTTGTGCTCTTGTGAAGGACAGTATGAACCAGAGTAAAATTAACTAAGAGCTTGGTTTTATTTATTTACACGTCCAATATAAGGGGCTAAATGACACTTGCTTTGGATGCTCAAAGCACCAAATAAATAAATAAATAAATAAATAAATACATTTACAAAATTCAACACCAGTGTCTGTTTCCAGAAATGATGACCTGCTTACTCAGGATAGTGTACAGACCTTGAGGTGAGCAGTTTCTTGTTGGAACTACTTTATTTTTGGTAGGAAAAAGGTAGCACTGGTAGAGTCTACCAAACTGCTCACAATAAGGCCTGTGGATTATCTTGAAAAACTGGGTCATGGTTTCTGGAAAGAGACGTTGCTGATGAGTTTTTCAGATGTATTTTTGTGGCACTTTGAGCACCACAAGCCAAATGCCCTTTAGTCCCATTGTACCTGAGAGAAGGCAGGCATCTTTACAGCTTCTGCAACTCACTCACTCACTTAACAATCTAGATGAATAAACAACATTACAGGCCAGAGAAAAAAAACATGTATTGTCCCTTTAAAGGACACTTTAAAAGAGAAAACAAAGACTACTAAGAACTAATAAGTGAACAATCTGGGTTAATAGAGTACAATTAATTCTTTCTTTACACCTGTTATCAGGGTTTCGTTTTTCATTAATACATTTCATTGGTGGTGGTGGTGGTTTCATTATTTCCATGGTATGTTTTGGTTGGAAGGAAGTGGAATTATTGAGTTTTCTGAGAAACTGAAACTAAAGCTAAAAAAGGTATTTTATCGAAAGAATTTACTGAACAGAGAAACCTTTAAAAAACATTTTCTCTTTTCTTAAATTGGCTGGTTGTCGGGTGTTTTTAGTGTGCTGGAAGTCTTATTGCTCTTAGCTAGACTCTGCTATCACCAGTTTCATTTCCGAACCTAATGGATTTAGTGAACCTGAAAATCAAGTGAATCTGTAACCAAACTGCATTGTAAAATCTTCAGCTTGAAAATATTCTGAAGAACCCCAGATATTGTAAGATACTAAATCCAGGATCAACACATTAGAAAAGGTTACACCACCATGGTTGTTTCTTTCAATGGTTTATTCTTGAGGTCGCAGTCCTTGTATGTTAGTTGGTAGGATGTAGGTTAAACTCTCCACTTCCAATCCATTTTGCAGCCCGTGCAACCAAAAAAAGTATCTTTTCTTTGTTTGTTTTTCTTCTTGAAAATGGAAAAGGTTCAAGTACCCAGTAATCCACTAGAAAAACGGCAGCGATTATAGGAACCTCTGAGAAAATGAACATGATTTTGTGTAGCTGGAATGTTTTTTTTTTCCCTCATTCCTCTCATGTCGCAACCGCTCTGCTTTATCTTGTGAACCCTTGCGGTGGTCCTGACCCCTATAGTTTAGCGAACACAGCACTGCATCATGTATTGATGAAGAGCACTCGAAGGCAGATTCTCAACCACACTTTCTGTGTTTTAAATGACAACGCAACACTTACCGTTCTGTAAGTGTTTCAGGAGGGAATGGGCGTCAGTCACTCCCGCTGAATTGAGCTTCCCTAGCCTTGTCTGAAGTTGGTAGCCTCCCTGTGCCTTAATTAAGTTGTAGCTTAGCTGGCTGCATATTCACAAAAGCTTCCTCAACACCACTGAGACAACATAAAGGGGATTTTTTTCTCAGCTCTTATACTTTCTGACAAAGATAAATGGGTGAAAGGGTTTTGACCCTGTAGTGTGTTTAATAAATTAGATCAGACATTGATTCATTTGTTAGGTCAAATCACCAATAGCTTCATTAAATGACAGTCTCCTTGGGCTATAAATTATTCATATTCATCACCAGCATTCAAGATTTAAAATTGCACTGGAGGATGTAAGTTGATGACACTGTCAACTTCCTCATAAAACTGCATGTTTAGCAAAACATTACTGGATAAACAACGGCGTAACCACCAGCAGGCCATAATTCAGTCACCGGCAAGCCTGAGGAGGGCCAGTCATTAAGCCTGTAGTCCAGTGTTGTGGAGGCTGGTACAGTGAAGCAGAGCCAACAGAATCCTGGACGGCTTTTCGGTTTAGCTGCTTTAGCATCTGTCCCCGGGGTGGCATGCCGCTGTTGTACCTTTTGAATATGTATGTGAGTTATTGGTCCTGGGGGAGCCACTATATATCCATGCAGCGGCGGACGGGTGACAATGGGGGCCCAGTCGTCTTTTTCCTTTATCTGGGCCTGTCTGCTTCCTGATGTATCTCTCAGCACAACTTGTTCAGATTGCCTCATCTATCATTGGCCTCAGATATGAAAATGTGGATCCCTGCATCGGGGCCCAGTCACATTGTTACGACTGCAATCTGGAGGCATCATGGGGGAGGCCCTCCTCCAAAGTTAAAGTGGGAGAAGGGGAGGCAGGGGAGGGGGGTGTGGGCATCAGGGAAGAAAAAAAAGAAGGAGAAGAGAGGAGCCTCTGTGCATAACTTCATTTTTCATGACACCAGTCTGGATTTTTTTGAGCCACACTCACTTTTCCTGAATTGAAGTGAGCAATGAACAATATTGCAGCCTTATCGGTTGACTATTTCTGTTTACGAGCTTACTGCAACGGTGAAAGCGCTTGTACATGACTCACTTTATGTGTGGAATTTAAAGCTAATAAGTACACAATGATTCACTTACTGTCTATTTTCAAGGACATATGGCCGGCAGCATGGCGGCAATCAACACCGCGGTGTTGCTGTGAAATTAAAGACGTGTTTATGACTATGCTCCCATGCCAAATCTCTTATACTACGCATTTGTTTACTGACTCCCCTTAATAACGTGTGAAGGGGGATCTTAATTAGATTAGGCTTAATAAAGGAGTTACCAATTTGCAGTACACAAGGTCAGTCATTATCTGTTCACAAACTTGGAAGGCCAGGTTATCTGTTGGTAAAACTTGTTATAGTTGCGTGATGTAGACACAAGCCTGGAACAGGCTCAAACGGTCTGAATGGCAGTGTGCCTTGGAGAGGGAACATTCGGCTTTTATTGTGCCAAAGACTGTTTTAAGTAAAAAAGTCCGGGCTCCAAGCAGTGTGAGAAATCGGGGGGTTCCTACTACCTAGTGCTCCAGTGTTATGCTGAAGTCTTAAAGAGACTCAAAACACAATATACAAGATTTGAGTCTGTATTTTTAAGTGTAACCATGTAGCTTGTAGGGGGGAACATTAGGCTTTTTAACATTTGGATCACAGACCATTTGCTGCACCGCCACCCATGGAAGAAGGTGTTACACTTTCAAAAGGCAATCTAGTGATACTTGCAAGTGATTTTTCCAGAGACCCCCGAAGATTTTGCTGTTGAGGCTTTCGTGTTATCTCGAGTGTCAATCAACATTGAACCAGTGAAGTTAGTTAGGCAAGTTTTATTACCCCAAAACACTGCTTGAGAACCTGTGAAGATCCTAAAAAAAATAAAGAAAAAAGAACATACTGCAGTCTGTCTTTGCGTAATCTTCAGGAATGTGAAGGGACTTCTCCATTTTCAGTGGTTTGTTTATGATAATAAATTTTATTTTCATTATTTACAGTTCATAGTTCATTGAATGCATCACAGTTTTGCTCAGTGCCTGTCCATCTACTCTTAAAATCTATTTTGAAATTTATAAAATAAGCTTTTGCACCATTTAGTTCTGTGGAATAACTTAGCTGAAAAGTGGATATAATTGATTTTTTTTATAATTACTATGTATCAAAACAGTGTGACAAAGTGAAGGGGAGCGCTTGTCCTGATGAAGAGAATTATCATCCAAGTCTGCAGCCCCTCTCAGATTTACAGAGCTTTATTGTGAGTTTCAGCTCGATGTTTAGCTGTACAGACCGCAACATTGCCGTTTTCGTTCACTCTCCCAGCTGTCACAGTAAAGTTTTCGACCATGGAAGCAGGTGTTTTCAATGAAATGTTCTTAAAAACCACTGCACAGTGCCTGTTTAGCACCGACTGACAGACGGACACAGTCAGAAAGTAGTTAGTGAATATAATGGAGCAGAAGAGAGAGACATTTTTTTCTCTCAGGGGACCAACAACAGAGCTGAAAAAGTGCGCATATTTCCATCTCCATTTATCAGGTAGACACAAATATGACTCCAAACGAATGATAATGTTGTTCTGTAACTGCTAGATGTGTAACATTAAAAAGTGAAGGTATGCCGATGCGGCGTTCACGGCTTCAAAAATCTGTTTTTGCAGGATTAAAATTGATTTTTTTTTTTTTTAATTACAGATAATGGCTACTGTAGAAAATCTGTACGTGTATGTAAATTTGGTTAATTCTATGGTGGTGTAATTTTCACTTGATAGCACTCTTGCTTTAGCTGTCTGAGTGCAGTATGTATGATGGTGGCCCACAGGTATTCAAACCAGAGCACAGCAACAGCAGCCGGTGCCAACACGCTACACAGCCAGAGTGCAGTTTGGCTTTAAGCTCTGTTTGTGACTGCAAATGTTTTGTGCTATTTCCACAAAATCACACAACTGCAATGATAAAAGAATTTATATATAGTGAAAATGTCATACTTTGGTCTGTGTTTTGTCTCCGTGGGGCATTAGAAGTTAAAAGTCTGCTGAGAGAAAACTGAATTCTGTTCATTAGGGCAGGTTCACTTGTAGTGTGGACATGAATGAAACAAAACTTTTCCACGCTGCTTGTACCAAACTAAAGAAGTGTTGTCACCCTGCCAGATTACACGCTTTTTGATGTTTGAACATTTTGGTGTATTTTGCACAAAGAAAAACACAATTATTCACGGCCCCTTCATCGACGGGTCCACACATTGCTAGCGATTAGGTCGCTACATCGACTATTCCCTAATGATGTCTAAAGGGGAGATCTGAGGTCCAGAGCTGTCGAGATTGTCATGAAACACGGCTGAGGTGAAAGCAATGAACAGGGGAGGGGGGACCTGTGTGCTAATCCCACAATCAGCGGTGTCTCCACGGAGGAGTTTAGCATAAAAGCAACAGCTGCAGTGCGGTGCCGGTCACCCAACAGAAACCCCAGGTCATCTGGCACCGGTTTAATCAACAACCAAATCACAGCGGCTCAATTGAGCAGATTAAAGTCAATGTTTCCTTTCTTTCCCGTCTCTCCTGCGCTTGCTGGATGTCTTTCATACTCACCCGTTCAAAGCTGACGTTGCATTGTAAAGAGAAAGGTCTAATGGGTTTGTCATAAAGGCAGATACAGAGTAGATGGTATCCACTTCAAGTCTTTTTATTCAACACCCTCAGAAGACACTTCTTCAGGCCTTGAGGCTGTTCGCATGTGGAAACTGCAAGTCCACACCTTCTCAACTCAAGTAGAAGTACAGACACTTGTGTATTAAAAAAAAAACTCCTAAACTCCCAACTAAAAGTGAAAAAGTACAGGCTCTGAAAGTACTCAAAGTATAAAAGTAAAAAGTTGGCCTTGGAGGGACATTTATACCAGCTGTTTCTGTGCAAAGCTAACTGAACCTCAGCTTTTCTCCACTGTCGAGTCTCTGTCTTTCGCTTCATTTTTGTTATTTTTGTCTTGTAATGTCTGTAAAATCATTTTTGTGTTGTTAGGTCTTTTACATACTTGAGAACTGGTACTAAAGTAGTACTGGTTCCTGATTGGTCAGTACTGAAGTACTGATAAGCTCCTGAACAAATTGTGCAAATTGTGCTGCTATCGGTATTTATCTAACAAGAATTTGCTCCAAAGGCTACATTTAGACAGAATCAGGTGTTGCAGCACTCAGCTGTAGGACTTTTTGGTGGTGGATGGGTGTTTATTTGTGCTTAGAACATAACCACTGTGACACAATCAGAAAATAACAGTTTCATTTCTCTGATTCAGTGCTCTCTTTGCCCATCAGTCTGTACTCCACATGCTCTCTCTCTCCCTTCCAAACACAATGACACAAACCAAACAAAGCTTCTTGGTGTTACTATTTTTCAGCATAAACTGAGGTCAGACACCGACGTCAAAGCTGGGTACACGAAATAAAGCAAGCGAGGACACAGCTGGGTGAGATCGAGTCACATCTGGACAAAAGTTGATTCTGATTCTGCATTTCCTCTGACTGCCGCTGTCTTTTTTTTTTTTGGCATCCCCTCCGTCTAATGTTGCCAGGTGAGTGTGCAGATAAGACGAGAGGCGTAGAGAGACAGAGTGTGGTACTGTAGCACTGATGTGCAGTGTGTCTGTGCTCTTCAGGCTTTTTGTTGGTGAATAAATGCTACAACTTCTCAAGATCCAAGCCAAGTTCCTGTGTACCAAAAAGTACCAAAAACTCTGACGCAGGCTCACTTAAGGTGGGCTTTAAGGTGGATCAGGCAGTTCTCATTTCATTAACAAGCTGCTTCTTTGCTCAGGAGATGACCACAGCCTTTACAGCCTTTATCTCCAGTTACCAGTTACTCCTGTTAAAGGCATAGTTAGCGATATAATCCGACGCACTTTTAGTCAAAATCACTGTATTTCTCCTCACTATCCACAAGCTGTCACTTCTGAGAGCATGCTGAAAAAAAAAAAAACGGTTTCAATACACAGCCTGGGCTCTGAATTTCAGCAGGTAAATCTGTGGCTCGGACCGAGCCACCAAAACATGGGTCCGTCCCCCCACGCCCGGGGGGGCGGTTCATACTCGTGCACAAGTCAGACATAAGGGGGAGGGGGAGTAGGAGGTTGCGTAGCATGCGCAGTTAGAGTAAGAGAGAGACACGTATCAGGTGCAGATATTTTGCATTCGCCATGGCTGAAAAACAGCCCAAGAGAAAATGGTCGGACGAGCATAAATTAAAAAAAAAAACGTAATAAAATGGATTAAAAACGGACGCGGAGTTCGCCGTCTTTCTGCTGGACAGGTGAGCAACATTAGCTTTGCGGTGCTTCACATAACAGTAACAGCCGTCAGGCATTCATCATATCGTCTAATCTGCCAAAATATACTGTTGTTGTGATGTTATCTATTTATAATCGCAGTCGAGTTGTGGGTACAGTTGTCTGACGGGTCAGCTAACCTTAGCTTTGCAGCTTAGCAGTGTGCTAACCCACAACTTAGCTA